>JAODUH010001191.1:0-13001 GCA_027564835.1 Typhlichthys subterraneus
CAGTATATATATATATATATATATACAATGTATATATATATATATATACAATGTATATATATATACAATGTATATATATATATATATATATATATATACTGTGTATATATTGTGTGTTTATACATATATTGTGTGTATATATACGTACATACATACATCTGGTACTCTAAACTTGTAACTCTTCAGATGTTGGCTTTTGTGGTCTATTTGAGCAGCATTTAAAGGGACTAAACCATTTGTTTCTGAGATGAGCTGTAACTGTACCTTCTCTAAAACACAACATGCATGAAGTAATATAGATAGATCACGCATTTATTAATATTGTACATTCATGGTCATCTATGTACCCTTAATCCAAATGTCTAACGTATTTTATTCAACTCCCGGGTTTGGCACGATGGTTGTCATGACGACCAGGTTCACCTGGCCCCCAAAGTTTCACGTAATCTGCACAAAAGACTTCCATCAATAATAAAGTCTTACTAGCTTATAAACATCATGTGAGTCTTCAGGGAGACTCAGACACGCTGTCCAATAAAATACAGACACTTTGTGGATTGAACCTGTTTCATAGGTGCGTTTGATTGCCGTCATCAGCTGCTCGGGGAGGGTGGTGCCCCTCGACCGCTCCATCATACGCACCATAAATAAGGCTAACAATGTCCCAATCAAGCCAGCCTTGTGCAGCGCCATGCTGAAAGGGCACTGGGATTCTACAGAGAGAAATAGGCCAGGCCAGACAGCCATGGCAACCCATGACAACGCTCTGAGGGGGCGGGGCTTTAATGGTCTCAACAGGGCGGGGCCTCTGAAGGGGCAGGGCACCAAATAGCGTTGTCGAGGAGCAATCGATTAGTAACCCTGTGTGTGAGTTTATGTGTGTGTGTAGGTGTGTCACTTAAACACAGACCTACACACAATGTGTGTTTAGTTGTGAGTTTAAGTGTGTGTGTGTGTGTTTAAGTGTGTGTGTGTGTGTGTGTGTGTGCCATGGTAACTACCTCACCGTGGACCAGGAAGAGATGCTTCTAAACGGCCAGTTGTATCCAGAGAACAAACATGGCGTCTATATGCAGACTGGCTTGTGATAATGATTGTGTGTTGATGTGGTTATGAACACCGGCTCATCAAAGGGAACATCTCTTTCCCGTCCAAAGACCCAATATTGAGGTGCATGAGCCCCGTATCACCCATGTGACATGGTGCTCATTACCGTGTCACAGTCCCCCATCAAGAGCTTATGAATTATGAATGAGACCACATTGGTCGCCCCTCCCCCCCCCCTTCCCCATCCACGCTCTAATTATGTTCAAGTCAAGAAGAGAAATCCAATTCACTGTTTTACATTGTGCATTACAAAGTCTGCATGCCATGGACACTATTTTCTGTAGAATCTGTTTGTATGACTAGTCTACAGTCAGACAGACAATAAAGCTTGGATTTGTAAATCATCTTTTTAAATTAATATAATTATTATGATTACTAATTATTCTAAATAGCATAAAATGTACATCTTATTTTACACAACTTTCTAATGTGGACATCCATTATTTATACTAATGAATCCCAATGATATTTGCAATATTCTCTCTGCTTGTATTTCATCGATGCAGCATAGTGTGTGTGTATGTGGGGGGGTATTTTTGTACAGTGGTATTATTTGAATGCGTATTCCCGTCCCTGCTGGTCAGGTGGGATGGGTAGTCAGCGTGAGGCGGACGAACGATACACCTCTAATAGTGCAATCAGCTTTGATTACCATACAGTTTAACCATGCCTCTTGAAAAATATGAACAAAATATCGACAAATTGCTGAGAGACCACAAGGCAATATCCAAATATATAGCTGCAACACTAGTTCCCAATTGTGAAATAATAAGCAGGATATTGCGTTGTAACACAAATGTAGAGCAACGCTCTGCGGGTAGTGCAACACCTCTTGGAAGTTACTGCCAAACATATATTCAAGACCACAGCTATTCCTTTGGTTCCGTGGCATGCAATTTATATGGCGCGGCCCCTAGGGAAATTAACTTTGCAGTGACAACTCACAAGATCAACAATTCAGAGAGGACACAGGCCATTCCTCGGGGATGAGGAATAGCATAATTATAGGCCATGAACTTCAGCACAGCTTCTCAGAGGAAGAGAAATCTCTGGACTCTGCAGACCATTTATTATTTTATTCATAGGAGAACTTTATCTTCTAAGGCGTCCACGGTGAGAATGTCAACTCTGACAATGTGACCTGAGAACTGCTCCTGCCTTTCTGATCTCCAAGGGATACTACAGGTTTCTACAGACAGTGTCTTTGAGCAGTGGTGTCTCCTCACTCCAAATGGCCGTCCAGGTTTATTTACCAGTGTATTGTTCACTCTGCTGTGTGCCAGCTCGCGTCACAGACAACAAGGCTGTGCAGACCATTACCAAGCCAAAGAGGCGGTGATGCCCCGCGGCTGTCGAGAGCTATATTAATACCAGCGGGCTGCAGGAGCAGGGTCAGCCAGCAGACAAGCATTTAGAGTCTGGCCTGCCATGGCTCTGGCAGTCAGCAACACTCTCTATTGCATAATGAAGGGAAAGTGAAGCACAAAAAGGCCCTTAGCCACAAGACTGTGACCGCTCTTTGGGTAACGTTAGGTCTGCAGCGGTGTGGATCGCTGCCAATTTAAAGCTTCAATCTTAAACTGTCCAATCTGTTGAATTTAATAATGTAAATGATCACTTCACAAGCACATGGCCACTTCAGACCAATGTTACTTGAGTAACGACGTTATTGTCCTGCTAGTGTTGCACTGAGACAGCAACCCATGGGAGCAGGCTGAACCATTCATTGCAATCATCAGAACATTCATATTAGTAAGAACAATATTGAGATTGTATCCTTAAAGGGACACTCATTGCTTTGTGTCTTCAATTACCCTGGTGGTTGAAAATTATAACACCTATATAACACCTTTCGCACTGTTCTCTACCCCTCCTCTTACATATAACAAACTCACTGTTCTCTACACCTCCTCTTACACCCTGTAATAAACTCACTGTTATCTCCCCCTCCCCTGAACCTCTCAGACTCACACTGTTCTCTACCCCTCCCCTACACCTCTCATAGGCTCACCCTGTTTTCTACCCCTCCCCTACAGCTGTTATAGGCTCACACTGTTTTATACCCCTCCCCTACAACTCTCATAGGATCACACTGTTCTCTACCCCTTCCCTACAGCTGCTGGCACGTGGGCAGTGTTTCAAACATAAACCGTTTGAAACACTGTCCACAAACACTGTTTGCTTTGTGGTGAACAGGCTTTTTGTAATTCAATCCATGTTCAATGCAGATTCATGATGTTCAAGGTTCTGCACTGCAAGACTCTGAAGGAACAACACATTCCTTTATTGTTTGTCTAGCATCACTGTTCCCAGATGTCATGTACGTCAGGGAACATTGGGCTTGGGAAAAGCGAAGGCATAAAAAGCACAATATCTTCACGTTCGGTCAACTACCGTCCAGCAACCTGCCCAGCGTTGAGCTGTCAACCCGCTGGACCAGCGGGTGGCTGAGCACCCTGTGACGGGCGTTCCTCTTGGAGGATGGCCATTATTGGCTCTGATATCTCAGTTTGGTATTAAGGTGTGCTGACGGGAACTAGATTTGGTCGATCTGTATTTAATTTGCTGTGTTCTCTGTGGGGGGGGCCGCTCCTCTATGGCCTGCCCATGTCATCAGGGCACATCTGTACCCCCCGTAGGCCTTACACATGTTCTCTATTGGTGGCAGGAGCACTGGCCAAGAATAGTCTCCGTACGTGATTGAAAACATCAATCATCTTTGTTGCTCCGTCACCTTGAAACGTTATTAACAAAATGTTCGTAGACAGACTGGAGTTTCTAAGAGGCCAGCAGGTTTCTACGGTAACGATACCAATACCAGGGAAATTCCACGGCTCTCGGTACTCATTTTGATATCACAGGGGAAAAAATAAAATAAATAATTAGTATATGTGTACGTATGTGTGCATATATGTGTCTCTATATCCCGTACTTCAATGAGTGTAACTAGGTGGTTATAACTGTTCATGTAGCCTAGCTACTATGTTACATACAATGCATGCTATTAAAAGCTAAGTTATCTCAGTATCTCAAGCTCATAACGATGTATTTTGCTGCCAAAGATAAAGTCATTTGTCAGCTCGTCTGAAGCTGGGTTTTGTCTTTGTGCCACGAAGTTGATATAGGCTACTGTAATGTCTGTGCAGAGCATGGGCTAATGTCCGGCGCTCATTGAAATGAATGCTGTGGCTCCCACACACAAATTTCCAGGCTCTGAGCTGATCAGTGGGAAATACACAGATGGTTTTGTCAGCTATGCAAGGAGCCACCTGACCACTGGGAGCAGTTAGGGTTAGGTGTCTTGCTCAAGGACACCTCCACACTTGGTGCGGAGGGTTTGGACCACCCCCACTCTGCCCACTGTGCCACTGCTGCCCAGTGAATTTATGCTGCGGCAAAACCCAGAGCTTTGGTTTGCTTGGTTCTACATGTTCTTCACAAAGGTTTACATTTGAAACCATCCATCAATCCATCCATCTTCATCCGCTTATCAAGAGTCGGGTCGCGGGGGTAGCAGCTTCAGCAGGGGACCCTTTCCCGAGCCACATTGGAAAGCTCTGACTGGGGGATCCCGAGGCGTTCCCAGGCCAGTGTGAAGATATAATCTCTCCACCTAGTCCTGGGTCTTCCCCGAGGCCTCCTCCCAGCCTGGCCCACCTTCCAAGAGAGGCGCCCAGGGGGCATCCCAGGGGGCATCCTTATGCCAGATGCCCGTTCCACCTCAACTGGCTTCTGTCGACACGAACGAGTAGCGGCTCTACTCCGAGTTCCTCACGGATTGCTGAGCTTCTCACCCTATCTCTAAGGAAGAAGCCAGCCACCCTCCTGAGAAAACCCATTTCGGCCGCTTGTACCCGTGATTTTGTTCTTTCGGTCATAACCCAGCCTTCATGACCATAGGTGAGGGTAGGAACAAAAATTGCCCGGTTGATCGAGAGCTTTGCCTTTTGGATCAGCTCTCTTTTCGTCAACACGATGCGATAAAGTGATTGCAATACCTCTCCCGCTGCTCATATTCTCCGGCCAATCTCCCGCTCCATAGTCCCTTAACTCGCGAACAAGACCCAGAGGTACTTGAACTCCTTCAGTTGGGGTAAGGATGCATTCCCTACCTGGAGTACACCCTAGTTCAAATAATTGCAGGAATAAGCTTTTCTAATTCATTATTTTGCATAGGACATAGCAGCAAAGCTGAAAATACATTCACAAATATGTTTTTTGTGATGGATGTGCAAGAAACAAGGGGTGGGGTGTCTATTTAATATGTTCTGGACTTGTGGTAAATGTCCTCCCTTTTGTGAGGAAATATGATTGGTTATTTAATCAAGTTTGGAACTTAGACTCCTCATCTCTGTAACCTTGCATTTATGGCTGCCTGTCAATTGGAAGGCCTATTTCCAACACTGTCAGTGGAAGGCAGAGCTTTCAAGTTATTTGTTTTGCAAAAAATAAAGGAAACCTGGACAGCATATGACACACACTGGATGCCTTGCTTAACTTTATAGGCAACTGCTAAACATTAGCTTGAGATGCTTTGCTGCCGGTGAGTGTTGTTGGTGGAGCTGCTTAAGGAGTCAACCTTCATAGTTTTTTATATAAACATTTTGTACTTTATACAGTTTTTACTTTTGTAGGCTAACTACTAGCATAGCAAAAAACAAAACTACTTGTTGGGATTCATTTTTGAATGATGATTTTATGTAGTTCTTTTTAATTTGGAATCCGTAAAGAAAAAAACGATTGATTATTTTTCATAGATATTATGATATTGCTCACACTGTTCTCTACCCCTCCCCCACAGCTCTCATAGAATCACATTGTTCTCTACCGCTCCCCCACAGCTCTCATAGACTCACACTGTTCTCTACCCCTCCCCAACACCTCTCATAGACTCACACTGTTCTCTACCCCTCCCCTACAGCTCTCATAGACTCACACTGTTCTCTACCCCTCCCCTACACCTAACATAGACTCACACTGTTCTCTACCCCTCCCCTACAGCTGCTGACATGTTTGTAGACAGTGTTTTAAACATAAGTCTTATATCATTGCTCCAGATGACTTAAATAAATGTTCTAATTTATCTAACAGGTTTAACTATGATAGGCTATGTTTACATATCACATTGTAAATAAATATGTAAAATAATATATATAAATCTTAATCATGATTACTGATTGTGGAGACAACAGTGTCGGTGACATGTTTCCGCTTACTGTGTACACTGGCCATAGCCAGTGTCCTGATGCCTGCGATCTGTCAGATGTCACATGATATCGTCTCCATCTTGGGACCCCTCCAACATATCTTGGATGTCAATATTCATCTGTGTTACTGTGGGCGTGTTCAGAACAGCAGCTAACAGATCAACCCTTCTGTAAGTAATTTGTCTTATTGCTTGGCTCAAGCCCCTTCTGCGAGCTTTGTCCTGAATGTGAACAAGTCCACAGAGGATTGAGGACGTTATTCTGTGGACGTGTACAATTCCTGATTGAATCCCATAATTCTGAATTTCTGTATCTCAGATCTGTTCCTTCTTCCGCTCACTTAGACTGCTGTCTTCCACCCCAACAGGAGGACATTTAAAGTGGGACAATACAGCGCCAATGACATGACAATATTTCATTCTGTGAAGGCGGTGCTGTATATCTGGGATTACAACACCCTTAGTAGATCATTCTGCTTTTCGTTTCCCACCAAAAGACCTCTCAGAAGCCGGGACATATTGTCGAGTAATGACCACATTCAGGCCTCTCGGAGGAGTAAGTCTTGAGGGCATGAGAAGGAGCAGGTGGTCAGGTGGACAGGTAAGCACCCCCTAGCTCTGGTGAAGGCTCTTCCAGAAAACACTAGGAAGCCTACATGGCACCCTGTGCTACTCCAATACTAACCAGGTGCTAGCCTGCTGCTAGCCTAATGCTAGCCTGGTGCTAACCTGGTGATTTAACTCTAGTGTTTATCTGTAGTGTACAGTGTATAGTTTATCTCTAGTGTTTATCTCTAGTGTACAGTGTATAGTTTATCTCTAGTGTTTATCTCTAGTGTTCATCTCTAGTGTACAGTGTATAGTTTATCTCTAGTGTTTATCTCTAGTGTTCATTTCTAGTGTACAGTGTATAGTTTATCTCTAGTGTACAGTGTATAGTTTATCTCTAGTGTTTATCTCTAGTGTACAGTGTATAGTGTATCTCTGGTGTTTATCTCTAGTGTACAGTGTATAGTTTATCTCTAGTGTTTATCTATAGTGTACAGTGTATAGTTTATCTCTGGTGTTTATCTCTAGTGTAGTGTGTATAGTTTATCTCTAGTGTACAGAGTGTATAGTTTATCTCTAGTGTTTATCTCTAGTGTACAGTGTATAGTTTATCTCTAGTGTTCATCTCTAGTGTACAGTGTATAGTTAATCTATAGTGTTTATCTCTAGTGTAGTGTGTATAGTTTATCTATAGTGTTCATCTCTACTGTACAGTGTATAGTTTGTCTATAGTGTTTATCTCTAGTGTTCATCTCTAGTGTACAGTGCATAGTTTATCTCTAGTGTTTATCTCTAGTGTACAGTGTATAGTTTATCTCTAGTGTTTATCTCTAGTGTTCATCTCTAGTGTACAGTGTATAGTTTATCTTGTGTTTATCTCTAGTGTTTATCTCTAGTGTTCATCTCTAGTGTACAGTGCATAGTTTATCTCTAGTGTTTATCTCTAGTGTGCAGTGTATAGTTTATCTCTAGTGTTTATCTCTAGTGTTCATCTCTAGTGTACAGTGTATAGTTTATCTCTAGTGTTCATCTCTAGTGTACAGTGTATAGTTTATCTCTAGTGTACAGTAGCAAGCCAGGAAGACGGTGATCTTTATGAAGGACCCTCCTGTGACACTGTCAGTCTATTTAGATAATGTGACCAGTTATTGGTTTGCCAGAGATCCCTCAGCCGACATGGCAGTGATCACTCCACGCATCGGAGACACAATCAGACCACACCGTGAAGAATGCAGGGAAACAGTCTACCTTGAGATGACTTTCACACCTCCACGTTTACATAACTGTCTCTGTGGGATGATCGCACACTCTTCTGTGTTTGCTCTCTTTGTTCCGTCCCGTTTGTGAGGTGTTGTAGGTACGCCACAATGTTGTCTGGAGGACATGCTTTCCTGACGGGAGCTTACAAAGAAACATGCTCACAGGAGCACGTGGCAAACAAAGGTGTGCTCCGTCTGACGGACTTTGTCCAATTCTCTGAAGAAAGACATAATGTGAGATTGAGTAATTGATTCATGAGGGATTCGATAAATGGACAAACTACCTAATTATGCTAAGTCACAAGCATTAAACAATGGAAAAGTTTGACACATTGTAACTTTTTTGTTTGGTTTCTGGTGAATTTACAATGGATATGATCCGATGATGAGACATATGTGCTTGAGTCTCAATCCATTTGTCTTCACTCCAGTGAAAATACTGACATTAATCTCAATAAAACAGATATAAATGATTCACAAACAGTATACTGTACCTGCCCCACTCAAACTTAAAAATTAATAAACAATGCTACGTACCTGAAGGTAACAACCTGACTCTTTATTAAAAGACAAACTGAAGATGGTATGGAAATTGAAAAATTCATACAGTGTTTGAATGTCAGTGGCATGCATATGGCCTGCCTGTGATTTATGTGGTGCTCATCCTGCTGTGAGGTGTCTATAAATATATTCTATCTATTTCTATATATCTCGAGTTGATGGTATCTTTTTTGTTTTTTGTGTTTGTGTTTTGCACAAACAAACATCACGACTTTAATGGCAAACAGAGTGTCTGAGATCGAACCAATCGTCACTGGAGTTCTCTGTGCCTTATATTGTAGGAATGTATGTTGTGGTATAATTACATCTCAATCCAATATACCATCCAGTTTATTTCTAATTCAACTACACAGTTCCAGAAATTCTGAAACCTATTCTTTCAACACCCAATGTTGCATTTGAACTCGATTAAGTAGCGGTAAAATTTACTTTGACATGTTTGCAATTATTACTTCGATTGTGCTCTATAATAATAATAATAATAATAATAATACTTGGAAGGTGCAGTTGCTAAATGTTACTTTTCTTCAGAGAGGAGATTTATAACTCAGAATACAAGCAGATGTCTGCCCCTATTGGAAAATGTAAAATCTACTAATGTATGATAATATGCAATCAGCTATGTTTTATGCAATATCACACATCCAGTGTTTACCTAACACCTGTAAGACCGAGAATAAAGATCCAACTAAAAGGACAATCGGAACTGGGGGGATGGCAGGTGTTCTGCAGTGAACTGTTTAAAAATAACAGCTCCTTCCTTCGAAGGGCCAATGAGAAGGTTAGGTTGGGTCAGCTGACTGACAGCTGACTGACAGCTGAAAACGGACATACTGCTGTGGCCTGCCTGAACTAATGCTACGCTTGATACAAATGCAAGTGAGAGTTCACAATAAACTGGTTCAGAGCATCTGCACTTAATATGTACACACACACACAGCCTCTCCACTTTCAGTGCTGCTGTACTGATGTTTCATGTAAGCATTCACATGCCTCTCTCACTGAGCAGCGCTGATGGAGTTGGCATGGTTACCTGTTCTGGTAACGGGAATGGGAGGAGGCCTGCCATGCAGAGCAGACCTTCAGTGTACCTGGATGTGACGAGACCAGCATACGGCTCACCGTGCTGCGCTGTGACAGGCTTCCCACCGTTGCCGAGGCAGCCAGGCACCTAGCAACATGACCTGACTGACCCCCAGAGGGAACACAGCGAGATACATGTGGTGTCACCCTCACCTGGTCTCCATTGTTCCCCTGCCCCCCCACCTGGCCCCCCCTGGACTAATGCTATGCATACACATGCGTGGTGGGGGGGGGCTGGGGGCTATAGCACCTTGTGATCTAACACCTGCTCTCTGGGCCCCTGGGCTATATGGAGACCAAGGTGAGGACTGTCCTAATTAGGTGGCGACCTGCACCAGGTCATCCATCATTAAACAGTGATAATCCATTTGTGGCATATTTCTACTGCATACACTCACACACACACTACATACACACACACTACATACACACACACACACTACACACACACACACACACACACACTACATACACACACACTACTGCTACACACAGACCAGAGGCTAGGATATCGCTGCAGGTGTCCAATGGGAAGTTAGGGATATTGTATGGAAAGGCACAATTAACTCCCTATCTCTCTATCGCTTTCTCTCAAACACACACACACACACACACACACTTGAAGAGCATTTCCAAACAGTGCACTTGTTCACATTGTGATGGTCAATACCATTCAGATTAATCCGTGACTACTGCTGTGACTTGCAAAAATAATACTTTTTGATAAACTAATATAACTAATTTCTTTGCTTTTTGAAAAGCTTAAAGCAGAATTGTACTTGTATATGTTATACTTCCATAATATGTTAGTTATACTGCCTTAATATTATACTGCCTTAATATGTTAGTTATACTGCCTTAATATTAGTTATACTGCCTTAATATGTTAGTTATACTGCCTTAATATTAGTTATACTGCCTTAGTATGTTAGTTATACTGCCTTAATATTAGTTATACTGCCTTAGTATGTTAGTTATACTGCCTTAATATGTTAGTTATACTGCCTTAATATTAATTATACTGCCTTAGTATGTTAGTTATACTGCCTTAGTATGTTAGTTATACTGCCTTAGTATGCTGGTAGGTCCCATGCTTTGATCAAGAAACAACCATGGACAGCGATATAGAGCCAACCATTTATCCAGCGTTCACATTTGGTAGTTTATATTTCCTATATTCTATATAATTCTTACCATTGGTAACTTGTTAACTATCACTTACTTGGTTAGGCCTAATGTGACCTGTCCTTATCCAGACAGATTAATCTCATCATCTGCCCATTAAGTAGTAACCGCACACTGTATTGGATCCCAACATCCTCTAATATCTTCATTGAGTATTGATTGAACCCAAATGAGTTCCTCACTGATGCTAACCCTGGAAAGGCTTCTCATTAGGCCTGCCAGCAGTGATGAATGGTATACAGGTGACGCGGACTGGCCTGATCGCCTGATGTTCACTTACTGGGGGGGGGGGTCTTAAGGGACTGCAGATCCCTGTGAATTGTCTGGAAGAATCTAATTGAGAGAGAGAGAGAGACTTGTGTTGAGCAAAAACATTAGAAACACTTTGATTAACCAGTGCTCCCTCCCCACCATACAAATTTACATATTTAGCATGCCGGTTCTCCTGCTGTAAAAATGGAACGAGATATGTTCATCTTTAGAGATGGTGTCCTGCCTGGGTCACTGTGTGTAGCAGACTGTTCTTATAGACAACCACTGCATTATAAGCATAAAAAGGTTGCTGCTTACATAGTCCAGTTAGCATTAGCCTCCAGCTACCCAATCATGTCCCTACAGGTATCCAGTTAGCATTAGCCTCCAGCTACCCAATCATGTTCCTACAGGTAGCCAGTTAGCATTAGCCTCCAGCTACCCAATCGTGTCTCTACAGGGAGCCAGTTAGCATTAGCCTCCAGCTACCCAATCATGTCACTACAGGTAGCCAGTTAGCATTAACCTCCAGCTACCCAATCGTGTCCCTACAGGTAGCCAGTTAGCATTAGCCTCCAGCTACCCAATCATGTCACTACAGGTAGCCAGTTAGCAAGCAATCAGCAATGAGACTGGGCGACCGTAGGCCAGTGTCAATAGGCCAATCTGTGGCAATGTGGTTCCATCTGCAGTCGTTAAACAATAGCTGTCAGGAAGCTGTTGAGCAGCGGGTGGTTGAAGACATTACCATCCAATAACACAGCATCCCTACACTTAAGGATGACTGGTCGGCAGCCTAGCCTGATTAAAGCCTCCTGACATACTGTATGTCAGCCTACTAAGCTCATGTGCATCAAAGATCGGTCTGGGAACTTCCATATGAATACCATTTGTCAGCCAGTAAGTGTCAATCAAATCATTGACAAACTATTGGACCACCTTCACCCAATCAGAACAAATGATTTTCTGCTGACAGACACGATGAGACACTTGGGGTGTCAAGTACGGATGGCACCGAAATGATACTGAGATCGGAAATCGTCCTGATACTGATTTAAATAGCTGGATGGGTATCTATGATAAATTGACAGTTGTAACCGATCTAAAGGGCTGATCCAATTAAATTAATTTACACATATAGGTCTACTCACAAGTATCAGCCATGTCTAACCTACCCAGGCCACACTATCAGCAGCAGGTTTATAAAAAGTAATCTAAATCCTAAAATAGAGATTGGCTGTTGTTAATTTGCAATTTACTGTAAATTAAACCAATCCACTCAAACTAATGCATACATCAATGACATTTTAATGTTTCCTTATATTCATATATATAGCCCATGTTACATTATGTTTCACAGAGTTAGGAAAGCAATGTTCAAGCCTGATGGTTCCTTACACAAACATGATTCCCAGTCTCTTGCTCAGTCACATTGAGGAATACAGCTTCATTTAACACTGGAATCAGATCGTTACTCGGTATCGGGACTGAAAACATTAGATCATGAATTATTTGTGCACATAGCCTCCCTTGTGTTGCACACCACTGTATCCATCATTGATATATTACATTATAATCTATATTATATTTATATTCTATCTATCTCTCTATCTATCTATCTATATTATATTTAATCTATATTATATATCTATCTATCTATCTATATTATATTTAATCTAGTGCCCACCTGCATCTCAAGACCGATCTAGGAAGACTGACCCCCAGAGAGAGTATATAAATGCGGTTTTCGTCTCATTAGTATTCTGACAGCTATTAATTAGTATCAAAAAGATATTAAT
>JAODUH010001192.1:0-13000 GCA_027564835.1 Typhlichthys subterraneus
CCCAGAACCTCCAATACTGAATCCTCGACCAGTAAACATAAAGAATGGAGAAATGGTTAAAATCTATTAAGCTTCAGCCCCTCAATGCCGGCAAAAGCGAAACCATTTGTATGGTATAAAAAATGGAACGGTTATAATCTCTTAAGTTGGCTTGTTGCCTTATGTTTTGCACTCGGACAGCTAAACCTACTGTACCATGCATGGCCTGAAACAAACTAACATTTTCCTCGAAATATATGGTGGCCTCATTGTCGGTATTCGGGGAATTAATGTGTAATATGCTCCAAATGTAGGCATCTTTCTTGCTTTGTCTGAATTAATTTGTAATATACTCCAAATGTAGGCATCTTTCTTGCTTCGTCTGAATTAATGTGTATAGTGTCTTGATTTGATTTCATCAATATGTTTAACCTCATATTTCAGTAAGTTATTTCGAGGTAGGCTACATGTTTCTGCTCTAACCCCTTGTGGTTAAATGTACAATATGTACATAATGTTTCTCTCTGTCTCTAGGGGTGGAGAGCGGTAAACCAACTCATTTCACAGTCTTCACCAGAGGAGCAGGAAAGGCTCCGGTCGACGTTTCCTTCGCTGGAGCAGAGAAAAAGTCTCCTGTCCAAGATTTTGACATAATTGACAATTATGACTACTCACACACTGTCAAGTACACACCAATACAGCAGGTAGAAGCAATCTTTAGCAGTCATATTGTTAATAGAATCTAGCTGAATTATTCTGCTTTATTAAATCTAGTTTTATTTCTATGATGCAGTTTTTGGTTATTTCTAGCTTGTGTAGTACAATATCATTAGTTGTTTCTAGCATGCCTCTCCACCTCTAGAAACAATAGGTGTGTGTTGTCTGTAGGGGCCGATGGACATCATTGTGAAATTTGGGGGAGACCCCATCCCCAACAGCCCCTTCTCTATTGGGGTTGCAGCCCCTTTGAACCTGAGCCATGTCACTGTGGATGCACTGGACGCCAGTAAGGATGCCCCTCTGCTTCTCTGACCGCTGTTTTTATTGTTCATAGCATATACAGCAACATGCTAAATATTTGTGGTTTTGAATACTGCAATATATGGCCCCAATTTGAAAGACTATCTGTGAATCTATGGTAATAATAAACTATGAATGTGGATTGTAATCGCTCTGCCTTCATTTTAGTTGTTAAAGACACTGTCATTTCTTTCACTCTCTCAGGAGTGGAGGTAGGTCAGGAGCAGAAGTTCACAGTGGACTCTAAAGACGCAGGAGGACAGGGTCGCCTGGAGGTGGCAGTAGTGAGTCTCATTTAGTTGTCTGTTGTAAAGGCTTTGTTAGGGTTGTAATGAAGCTCCAAGGAAAGCACCATGAATCATTATTGTAAATAACAGCCAAACACGCATTCGTTGATCTGAAGAATGTAAAGTGCATTTGTTTCGTGGCTCTAGCTGTCCCCCAGCAAACGGGCGGTGCCCTGCTTTGTGGAGCCACAGCCCAGAAAGGCCGGCTGCAGCATGGTGCGCTACACACTACCAGAAGAGGGCATCTATGCTGTCAACGTCTCCTACGATGGACACCCCATCCCTGGCAGCCCCTTCCCTGTGGAGGCCCAGCTGCCGCCAGACCCCAGCAAGGTACAGCGCTGAGCCAGAACGCAGTTTTTGATGTCTTGCTTGACCATTATGAACAAAGACGTACAGCTTGGCACATGACAAGACAGATTTCCTTGTTCGAGCAGCGAAAAGCAGTTTAATATTGGCCTAACACAAATATTGTCTGGAAAGATATATTTTTCTTTATTTCAAAACGTGTGCACTCTATTTTGGAAGCCTTAACCAGGCGGGGCTTCGCATGCATAGTTAATGTGCACAGGTCTGCATGGCTGACACACCAGCTTAGGCTACGGTGTAGGCTACGCCCTACGATACGGTCTTAACACGCCTGTGTCGCTGCAGGTGAAGGCATTCGGCCCTGGCTTGAAGGGTGGCCTGGTTGGAAGTCCGGCCGAGTTCACCGTCGACACCAAGGGGGCTGGAACCGGAGGTCTGGGTCTGACCGTGGAGGGCCCCACCGAGGCCAAGATCGAGTGCTCCGACAATGGAGACGGCACGTGTTCAGTGTCCTACCTGCCGACGGAGCCCGGAGAATACCTGGTCAACATCCTGTTCGAGGAGGTCCACGTCCCCGGCTCGCCGTTCCATGCTGGCATCCAGATGCCCTTTGACCCCTCCAAGGTCATGACCTCTGGAGCGGGACTCAAGGGCGCTAAGGTGAGAGATGTTCGGCTTGGTTCAGTTCCACCCACGAGGTAAAAACCCAGTTTGTTTACAAACTAGGTGTGCCGCTGCATTGTGTGAGCGTAGGGCATCTCCTCCTGGTCTTGCGGTATCCGTCACCCTCTTGTCTGCAGGTTGGGGAGCCCAGCGTCCTGAAAGTGGACTGTTCTAGAGCTGGACCGGGCAAGCTCAGCTTGGAGGCCTTACCGGAATCCACTAGTCCTGCGGGAGCCGGTGAGACCAGCAAGCTCAGAAACAACCCAGACAGATGTACTGTAGCAGTCCAAATGAAGAACGTTATCAGATGTGGATCTAATGCACATTGTAGTGTGGGTGTAGCAAAGTTAAGTGTTTCCCCATCCATTGACCGTGTACAGGTGTGAAGGCTAAACCGGAGGTTGTGGATAACAAGGACGGGACCTACACAGTGACGTACGTCCCTCTGACGGCTGGCATGTACACCCTTCTGCTGAAGTATGGTGGCCAGTCTGTGCCAGGCTTCCCGGCCAAGGTGAAGGTGGACCCAGCTGTGGACACGTCAAAGGTCACGGTGTCTGGCCCTGGGGTGGATAGACAAGGTACTGCCCCTCCTTCCCGCCCCCCTCCTCGTCTGACATGAGTCTAGCCTGCCCTTGTGTTCAAGAAGCGGTAGATGCTATGTTACAGTATTGCTGTTTTGTTTAGTCTACTTTAAATGAAGTCACAATGCGCGACTAAACATTGTGGCTTAAACACATGAATGAATCTGAGGATATTAAAGCTAAAGTCTCCTCCCAGGTGTGTTCCGAGAGGCCACCACAGAATTCACGGTCGACGGCCGCTCTCTGAGCCGACGAGGAGGGGACCACGTGAGGGCAGAGGTCACGAACCCCTCCGGCATCAAGACCGACTGCTCTGTGAAAGACAACAAGGATGGAACGTACACCGTGGAATACACTCCTTATGAGACTGGTACCTTAGCATGCTCCTCATAAACGCTGATGCTAACTATGACTTTGACACACTAATGGTTTCAAATGAATGTTGGAACAACGTGTGTGTGTGTTCCAGGTGTCCATAGTGTGGCGGTGTTGTACGACGACACTCCTGTCCCTAGCAGCCCGTTCAGGGTGTCTGTGAATGAGGGCTGTGACCCTAGTCGCGTCAAGGCAACGGGCCCGGGACTAGAACAGGCTCTGACGGACAAAACCAACCACTTTGATATCATTACCAGGTAAGACTAGCCTGTATATGGTACATGTCATGTATTATTGAATTCCCCTTGGGAGTTGGGGAATGACGTGATATTGTACCGTTGTTGCATTTGTCTTGTCTTTTATTTTTCTAGTGTTTGTAATCCGACGTTGTTTGTTGTGTAGGGGGGCTGGTATTGGGGGCCTGGGCATCACTGTAGAGGGCCCCTCTGAGTCCAGGATGTCTTGCAAAGACAACAAAGATGGAAGCTGTAGTGTGGAGTATGTCCCCTTCAGTGCTGGCCTGTATGACGTCAACATCACTTACGGAGGACAGCACATCCCTGGTGAGGCAATAATACATGGCTTACTGTTTCCTCCAATGGTTCAGGAACGATGTACGTTGCATGTGGTTGCAGTTATGCGGTAAGGCACTAATGATTGTGCTTATGAGAATTGATTTATCTATAAAAATGCTATAGCATGCAACTGGTTATGTATGTAGTCACGTATAACAAACCAGGAGCGTTTTATAGTGAAGTACATGGTTTTAAATGGAGTGGTTGGGAGATTTCCTTTGAGTCCAACATAATAGTTACCGACAATCTCGGAATGAGTTTATATGCATTTGTTTAAGTAGAAACACTTGAAATATTTTCTGTAGACGTTTACCCACAGCAGGAGTCTCCTAAAACGTGTGTTAGTGCTGCTAGCTACAAGAGTCTGAGATTATGAAAGAACATATCCCTCTTTAAAAAAAATCCCGCTTGATGTCTGTTTTCTTAACGAGCATAACCAGGCTAATTTAATGAAGCATGCGGTGGGCTTTAATGTACTTCCCCCTGGAAGTGCTCAGTTTGTGGCTTCCTTAAAGGAACGTTTCACGGAGTGCTGCTTCCTGGAGACTGTGTGTTTACTGCTGAGTCACCCTTCAGCTATTGGCGTTGGCTTCCTGTTGTCTTAGAGGTTTAAAACTTATTAGACGCTGGATCCAGGGCTCTATAGATGATATAGAGGGCTCTTACCATCTCCTCTTTCCAGGGAGCCCGTTCAAGGTGCCGGCGATGGACGTTGTGGACTCCAGCAAGGTCAAGGTCTCTGGGCTGGGTGTTGCATCAGGGGTCCGAGCTAATATCCCACAATCCTTCACTGTAGACTGTAGCAAGGCCGGCATTGCGCCGCTGGCTGTAGCCGTCACTGCTCCTAAAGGTGAGCTCACCTCAACCTTCTACAGTATGCAGTGTTCATTAGCACATAGTCTGCTCGATGTTAGAGTATACTGTGTGTGTGTGTGTCCACAGGTGTTGCTGAGCCCGTCCAGGTGACCGACAATGGAGATGGGACACACACGGCGTGTTACACTCCGTCTGTAGAGGGCCAGTACTCTGTAGCAGTGAAATACGCAGAGCAGGAAGTCCCAAACAGGTAGAACTACACACACGCACGCACACACATTCATTGAATGGCTCGTTATCAGGCTTCTAACAACCCATTCATTAGAATCAGGTGTGTTGGAGCAGGGAGACTTATAAAACATGCAGGGCAGCGGCCCTCCAGGACTGGAATTGAATAGCCCTGCTCTACAGTGTGTTGCCATGCTTGGCGGGCACATTGTGAGTTGGTCTTAATGCGTGTGTGTGTGTGTGTGTGTGTGTGTCAGTCCATTCAGGCTGCGTGTTCTGCCCACCCATGATGCCAGCAAGGTCCGTGCAAGTGGCCCCGGTCTGACCAGCGGGCTGCCTGCCAGCCTGCCTGCAGACTTCACTGTCGAGACTGCAGATGCAGGCCACGCCCCCCTGAGCGTGCTGGTCACCGTGAGTTACCCTCATTACACATGCATGTGTAGGGGGGGGGGGGGGAGGCTACAGTCTGCAGGTCAAAAGTAAATGCTCCCCATGCTTGTACATGAAAGTATATTCTCCATGTGCTGCAGTGACTTAGTTCAAACTAAACTGGACAGCTGCTACAAAGTTTTATTTTGTTACTTCATAGCATAGGTGTTTAGCTGCAGGTTCGTCAATGGACAGCTGTGTACATGTTAATAATTGGAAACATTAGCTTGCTGCTTGAACTATGGAAGCTCACTTGACACACAGACCTCCCTCCTTCCCCCAGGACCAAGATGGCAAGGCCAAACCCACCCGTATCCACGACAACGGCGACGGGACGCACAGCGTGTCGTATGTGCCGGACAGGGCAGGCCGCTACGGCGTGGTAATCAAATACGGCGGAGACGAGATTCCCGCCTCGCCGTACCGCGTGCGCGCCGCGGCCTCCGGCGATGCCAGCAAGTGTACAGTCACCGGTCAGTATTGTGTTGCGTGGTAGGGTCATTACGCCTGTATGGCAGTCCAGGTAGGGCTTGTTGAGTTAGGGTTAGGTCACTTTTACTCTCCAGGATTAAGGTTTGTTACGGAGATTACAGTGCGTGTGTGTAATTGATTATTCACGTGATGAACTGATGGATCCAACCACTTGTTCCAGGGCCGGGGGTGGGTCCCAGGGTAGCCATTGGCGACGACCTGGGCCTGGTGGTCAACGCTCAGGCTGCCGGGAAGGGGAAGGTGTGCTGCATCGTGGTGCAGCCCGACGGAAGCGAGGTGGAGGCCGAGGTGATGGAGAACGAGGACGGGACCTTTGACATCTTCTACACCACCCGGGTCCCCGGGAACTATGTGATCTACGTCCGCTTCGGAGGGCAGGACATCCCCCGCAGTCCCTTCAAAGTCCTGGTGAGAAATCCACCTTGTGTGTCCTGGTGCGAGAGACGCAAATAGCACGTTGTCATGATTAATTGTGAGCAAAATATGGCAATATAGATGTAGGTAAGTGCTACAGAACACTTCTACAGCTTAAGAGGTAATGCCTGATTATAAACGTGGGTACAAATCCTATCGAGCGGTCTAACATATGTACCTACCGTAATATTAGAAATGAAAGGACTATGTGATCCAAAACAAGAGACGTGTTTGTACTCATCTTTAACTGCTGCCTGGGGACTCCAAATGGCTCCATTTTCGCCACGAGTGGGGATTTTCAACATGAAGACTGAGGCCTCTCTCGGTCTCATCTCTCAGTACTTTTGTATTTGTGTGTGTACACTAATGATGCAGTCCATTACAAATCAGTGTTTTTACACATGGTCTGCCGGCCTGTGTGTGTTAGTGAGAGAGAGAGGGGGGATCGGAGGTTAATGGCTGCTGTCGTGTCTTTAGGCTACTGATGAGGTTGTTCCTGTGATGCAACAGCAGACGTCGCTACAGAAACAAGCTCCTGGAGCTGGCTTCCAGCCCTGGGTACACTATAGCACACACACCTTCCCATGCTATGTCTACTAGTTCTAGCAGCTTCATCACACCCTTCTCATGTCTGTCATTCATCCCTGGGCCAGGCAATAGCTTTGCACAACAACCTCACAACGTTGTGATCGAATGGTGAATGGGTGTGCTGTATGCAAGATAACTTGTTTGAATTGGAATTGTATTGAAATTAAAGTAAGTGTTTCTTGGTGATTTAAAGACTAGAAGACTATTTCATATCAAGAATGGCTTTCTGTCAAACACTGCGTGCGTTTGTTGATGCTTATAGCTCTGCCGAACATTTCCTGTTTCCTCTCAGCCAGTAGGAGTTCAGCAGGACCATGGAATGTTGTCCTGGGGTCATCTCCTTGGTTACAGGGTTACTGTTCTCTGCAGGGGTCACTGCGGTGCTCTTTCTCTCTCTCTCTCTCTCTCTCTCTCTCTCCTTCCTGTCTGTCCATTTAGACGTTGTTCATGCTTCTAACGCATGAACAACGGTCCGTCTGTCCTTCCAGGTGACGTCAGACGGCATCAATGGGAGTGGATACAGACCGTTTGACATGGTGATTCCTTTCAGCCTCACCAAGGGAAATGTCACCGGTGAGAGTTTAGATTACATTACAGGACACATGGGCAGTAATACTGCTGCCACCTACTGGCGACACAAGCAACACCATTCTTATCTAATAAAAAGACAAACCTAATCATCCCTTCCCATGGTTAATCATGCATCCTTTGAGGTGTAGAAGGTAACGCGGGGGTGGGGTGTGTGTGTGTGTGTGGTGTGTGTGTGTGTGTGTGTGTGTGTGTGTGTGTAGGTGAGGTCCACATGCCATCGGGTAGGACTGCAGAGCCTTTGATCACAGACAACCAGGATGGGACAGTCACGGTCATGTACTCTCCTACTGAAGCTGGCTTGCACGAAATGCACATAAAATACAATGGCACACACATCCCTGGTACGTGTGCACACATGCATCTTTTGATGTCTGGTTGATTACATTAGTGTGTGTGTCAGCCGTGATGGGTTTTTAATCTGTGGTCTTGCAATGAGGTCTTTGTTTTTATTTTATTTTTTTACTGTTCCATGTTTGCAATTAAGATGCTTGAGTGTTTGTGTGTGTGCAATTGTTTGAAGTTTCTAATGATGTCACAGCCGGTCTCAGATTCTGGATAATCAAACACTCGCACACAGAAGCGCAAAGCTGGTTTGGATCACACTGTGTGTGTGGGATTAGTAGCTAGGCCGCACATGATCTAGTTTCTGTGAGGATGAATAGAGCAATTGTGAAAGATCTAGTTGTGTGCGTTCTTGTTTAAATATGGCTTTCAGTTTGACAAATGCTGTGCAATACTGCATGTATATCTTTTAGAATATACTTTTACCGTGTGTCTCTAGAGTCTCCTCTCCAGTTCTATGTGAACGAGACCAGCAGTCCCACTGTGTCAGCATATGGTCCTGGATTGGTCTATGGCGTTGTCAACAAGATGGCCTCCTTCACCATCTGCACAGAAGACGCCTCTGAAGGTGGCGTTATATTCACATGTGTAGTAGTTTCCATGTAAATTAAATGGCAATGTCTAAATATAGAGCCACTAGGTGCTCAGTGCACCTGACGTGAGTATCCATTGCATTGGAAGCAGCTGTCGAGCCTTGTTGGTCATACAGTGTGTCTCTGTTTAGGGGGTCTGGACCTGGCCATCGAGGGTCCCTCCAAAGCAGAGATCATCTGCCAGGATAACAATAATGGGACGTGCACGGTGACCTATATGCCCACTCTCCCTGGAGATTACAACATCCTGGTCCGTTACAATGGCGACCACATCTCTGGCAGCCCCTTCACCGCCCGCATAACAGGTCTAGTGTTTGTACATCTATACGCATAACAGGTCTAGTGTTTGTACATCTATACGCATAGCAGGTCTAGTGTTTGTACATCTATACGCATAACAGGTCTAGTGTTTGTACATCTATACGCATAACGGGTCTAGTGTTTGTACATCTATACGCATAGCAGGTCTAGTGTTTGTACATCTATACGCATAACAGGTCTAGTGTTTGTACATCTATACGCATAGCTGGTGTAGTGTTTGTACATCTATATGCATAACAGGTCTAGTGTTTCTACATCTATATCATCACTAGGGCAACAGGTCTAGTGTTTCTACATCTATATTATCACTAGGGCAACAGGTCTAGTGTTTCTACATCTATACGCGTAATGGGTTTAGTGTTTGCACATCTATATCATCACCGGGGCAACAGGTTTAGTGTTTGTACATACAGTACTGATAAGGTATTGTTGTAGATCTGTAAATGTTGAGGACACAGTTGATATTTTATTCTGTATAATGGATTGAAACTGGGAGGGGTTCTGTTGGAGTGCACTATTGCACAATAACATAGTTTATGGTCAGTCACACCTTTAAACACAAACGATAATACCACACTGCAAACATGTGAACCGCTCAAGCGAAGTGAACGTGCCCCAGGCCTAGACCTGCATAAACAGCTTGATGAATTAATAAAGGCAATTCTATCTTCCCGTGTGTGTGTGTGTGTAGATGATAATAAGAGGAGCTCTCAGGTAAAGCTGGGCTCTGCGGCAGATTTCAGTCTGGACATTAACGAGTCTGATCTCAGCCTGCTGACCGCCTCCATACGCTCTCCGTCTGGACGCAACGAGCCCTGCCTGCTCAAGAGACTGGCAAACAACCACATAGGTACACACACACCCTCTCGCACGCCAAGAAACCACCATCCAGGTGCAGTCTAAACCTTGTCTTGTCCCCCCCGCCGCAGGCATCTCCTTTATCCCCAGAGAGGTGGGGGAACATGTCGTCAGCATCCTGAAGGCGGGGCATCACGTGACCAACAGCCCCCTCACCATCATGGTCGTCCAATCGGAGATCGGTGACGCCAAGCGGGTGCGCGTGCGTGGGGACGGCCTGGCGCACGGCTGCACCTTCTCCACGTCCAGGTTCACGGTGGACACGAGTGACGCAGGTGGGCCTCCGCTCGTGCTGTAGCTCGGTCGCCGTGCCCATCACGTGTTTGGTGTGGTGCGACATCTGTCACAAATGGCTCGCTCCAGAGCCTCGGCGGTGTATACCACCAGAGGGGTGGCCGAGGGTGGCACTGGCTTTACCAAAATCTGAAATGTGACGGCCCATTGGCTGATTGTCTCGTCCAAATACTGCCCGATTTTATCTTAAAAGTGAATCTAACATGAGGCTGAGGCAGCTATGACTGCACTGCACACATCAGGACAGGCAGGCGCTGCACATGGGAGTGGTCAGGGAACACCACAGTACAACGTTCCTAGACACACCCCTGTATACCACACATGCACCGTGCAGCTTCCTAAAGGGACACTCTAGTATACCACACATGCACCACACAGCTTCTTAAAGGGACACTCTAGTAGACCACACATGCACCATAAAGCTCCTCAAAGGGACACTCTAGTATACCACACATGCACCATACAGCTTCCTAAAGGGACACTCTAGTATACCACACATGCACCATACAGCTTCCTAAAGGGACACCCTATTATTCCACACATGCACCATAAAGCTCCTCAAAGGGACACTCTAGCATACCACACATGCACCATACAGCTTCCTAAAGGGACACTCTAGTATACCACACATGCACCATAAAGCTCCTCAAAGGGACACTCTATTATACCACACATGCACCATACAGCTTCATAAAGGGACACTCTAGTATACCACACATGCACCATACAGCTTCCTAGAGTGTCCCTTTAGGAAGCTGTATGGTGCATGTGTGGTATACTAAAGGGAAACTCTGGCATTACGTTGCAGCACTTCGACATCAAGGATGAATAAATATGATAATAAATTTGTTTTTTTGTTTTTGTTTTGTTTTTTTCCCTGTTGTGTTGCCTAGGTTACGGAGGCCTGGCACTGTCCATCGAGGGTCCCAGCAAAGTGGACATTCAGACAGAGGACATGGAGGATGGTACCTGTGGGGTCTCCTACTGTCCCACAGAGCCGGGCCAGTACATGGTGTCTGTCCGCTTTGCAGAGGAACACGTCCCTGGTGCGCGCGCGCACACACACGCACACGCACACGCACACACACCGCGTTAACACAACGTGTGGCACAAGGTTTCTACATGACTGTCTTGTGTGTGTGAGCAGGGAGTCCGTTCAGCGTGTGCGTGACCGGCGAGGGGCGCATTAGAGAGACGATCAGCCGTCGCCAGAAGGCAGCAGCCATCGCCAGCGTGGGCAGCGTGTGTGACCTGAACTTGAAGATACCAGGTGCACACGCATGTATAGCCACTTTAAATGTAGATGCTGAGTTACTATGGTGACGGGCACCCTTTCTTTACGAATCAGTGTTGCTGCTGTTGTGTGGGGTTTTGGGTCCTCCGTGCTTGATCTCCAACATATGAACAGTTGGTCACCATGACAGCCACTCAGAATGGAGGCGTTTACTGCACGCTGTCCACTTCCTGTTTCTTTGACATCTGTACTCTGACCCCTGCTGTCTCTTCATTGGTCAACTGCTTTCCTACTCCGTTTTTCCTCCCTCTTTGTCTTCCGTTTCTCCTTCCTCCTTTCCTCTCCTGGTTCAGTCTCCTGGTTTCTCCTCCTCCTGTCTGAGGAGCTCCTGTCTCCTCCTCCCTGCTGCTTCTCCTCTGGCTGTGTCCTGCGCTGGTCTGGAGCTCCCAGGAGGGTGTGGCACTCTGGCCCCGCCCACGTCCCTGGTCGGGCTCCATCAGGATGGGTGGGCGGGGCCAGGCGCTCTAGTGGCGTGTGGTTGGTTGATGGGCGGCGTGTGGAGGACGGTGCGTTTTAGAGACACCCAGCTTTGTAAGGACACACACTGGAGCTGTGTGTGTGTGTATTGTGTGTGTGCGTGCACGTGTGTCAACCCCTGCTGCTGGAAAGTCACAAACCCTCCGTGCACGTCAACTGACAAATACAACAACGTAAGACGGCAAGGGTGTGACGGGTGATCAAGAAGTCGCTGGTTTGAACCCCACTAACTCCTCCCCTCCCTCGAGGTGTCCTTGAGCAAGACACCCAACCCTAACTGCTCCCGGTGGTCAGTTGTCTCCGTGCATGGCTGACATCGCCGTGTGTGTGTGTGTGTGTGTGTGTGTGGCAAATGATGTGAAGCGCTTTGGGTAAATATAATAATATATAATAATATAACTATATAAATGCAGTCCATTTACCATGAGACGACAGTAGTAGCTCAAGAATAGACAACGTCATGAAGACATCAGCATAACATAGCAAACACTCTAGTCTGTAGTACCATTGAAAATACTGGTGCATTATAATATACAACACAGTCTACTTTACACTAACTCTGTCTGTCTGTCTGTCTGTAGACATTAACATCCAGGAGGTCACCGCTGAGGTGATTTCCCCGTCGGGGGTGAGTAGGATGGCTGAGCTTGTTGCCGCGGGCAACGGCACCTACCTGGTGCGCTTCGTGCCCACCGAGATGGGCGTGCACAGCGTGAATGTGAAGTACAGGGGCACGCACGTTCCGGGCAGCCCCTTCCAGTTCACGGTGGGCCCGCTGGGCGAGGGAGGGGCTGGCAAGGTGAAGGCTGGGGGGCCTGGTCTGGAGAGGGGCTACACTGGAGAGAGAGGTGCGTGCACACACACGTGCACTACTGCAACTATGTGTTGTCTGTTTGTCTTTCGATTTATATGGTCTCTTTGTTGTCTGTCTGTCTGCAGGAGAGTTCAGCATCTGGACCAGGGAGGCAGGGGCTGGGGGGCTGTCTGTGGCGGTGGAGGGTCCTGGTCGAGCTGAGATTGACTTCCAAGACCACCGAGATGGTTCCTGTGGGGTCTCCTACATCACCCAGGAACCCGGTACAATAGCACTCACGCACCCATCTCTGCTGCTAGCGTGCAGATGGAGGCAGCTGGTCCACTTCTCAGCCCTAGTTTGTGTTTATTGGTGATGCTCATGATTAGGGTATTCAGAGTTGCACTGACGGATATTCTGGTTCTCTCTCCAGGAGATTATGAGGTATCGATAAAGTTCAACGATCAGCACATTCCAGACAGTCCCTTTCTGGTGCCTGTCATGGCGCCGACCACCGATGCTCGGCGACTCATTGTTACTGGCCTTCAGGTGAGTCTGTCATGCCCCGGGTCAGACCAACGCCCATGTTTATATACTGTACGCCAGGGCTATTCAATTTCAGTCCTGGAGGGCCGCTGCCCTGCATGTTTTAGGTGTCTCCCTGCTCCAACACACCTG
>JAODUH010001193.1:0-13660 GCA_027564835.1 Typhlichthys subterraneus
GGAGTGGCTTCAATGGAAGAACTCCAAGTCACTTCTGCCCCTGCTGACCAATGCTAATATACGCTCCATACTGTCACCAATAAGAAGATCATCATCGCTCCAGTAGGCTCAAACACATGCACACACACACACACACACACACACACACACACTATTGCATGCAGGCATATGCACACACACACACACACTCGCACAACCCTAAATCTCTACGCCCCCTGATCTGTGCGTCCATATGTGCCCACAGAAGGTGTGTGTCCATGCATGCTCCTGCTATATCGCCTGCAGGACCCATTTTCACCCCACGGTCTGTGAGTGAGTGTGCGATCAACTGCTGATCGTCCACACCATTCATTACCACATGGCCAGTATAACACAAACAACCTGCCACACAAACACCTTACAGTGTAGCCTACTGCGGCCCGGGCTTGGATGAATGGAGGGCAGGGACATAATACAATTATACAAGCATGGTTGTTGTTTTATCTCTAGAGATGATCTATTCAATTATTATTTTAATGTGGTCCAGTAATGTTTCTCATGCCTATTGGCAATGGCAGTAAAATAGAGTATACAAGTATAAAATCTGGTAAATGATAAGTTATGTGCATTTAAATTGAATACCAAATTAAGAAAGTAAAGAGGTAAAAAGCACACACATTCCTTACATGACACCACCAATTATTTGATTACTAAAATCGTATTAGGACTTTCTGTCAATTGCGCAGCTTTGTCCCTTTAATGTTTCACACCAAATAGTAGGGGCTGTGTACTGCTGTCAATGAGACACTAGCCAACTGTTCATCGGTATTGGCCGTTATATTGCTCACTAGCTAATGCATTGTTTATTAGCTAACAACTGCTGGGGGAGGATCGATAGCTTGGTGCAGCTTTGTGCATCTATTAGCATGTGTGGACCATATTTGAAGAGCATGTTTCTGGCAGCGGGAGGTGAATGAGATTGAGGGAGCTCATCTTTCCTCCTTATTCTCACCCAAGCTGTGTCCAGATCCCAAGCCACCTGTCTCCACAGCGCACGGACATATCCGTGAATGTATACCACCACCGTATACACAGCTTAATCGCACACACAACACGCACACAAACGTGGCAGTAGGAGCATTGAGATTTCCTGAAGCTCTTTAATGTGGAGACAAATATGCAGCATTCTGGCTAGGTAACCTTGGGAATCACCTTCGAGATGACTATCAATTGATGAGTGTGTGAGTGTGTGCGCACGTGCTTGACTGTGTCTGTGTTTATGCGCGTGTACTGTATCGCCTCACATAGCATGCTAATGAAGAGCTTGTGTTTTCTAATGTGAAACCTTTCTGGCCTTGAGTCCTGGTCAGTGTACCGATGAGCATTGTGTAGGAAGTTAGGAGGAAACTATCTTCTGCAATAACACACACACACACACAGACAGATACTACCTTTGTGGCAGATTAAAGAGAAGGAAATACAAATGCTTAGAGGACTACCTTGAACATACAGTATGAGCATGCTGCATTCTGTTGAATTAAGTATGGGCGGTTTTCCAGAGCTAAAATTGGTTTCTTTGTAAAGGCAATGCATGATTGGAAAATGCCTGTGCTTTTGCCTGTTCGACACCCTCTTTGATGTATATTGTAGACAATTGAACAACTACAAAATGCTTGGGCAAAAAGGTAGCAGGTATATTCAGAACGATGCTGTTTTTCTGTTTTTGCCGGCCCGCGTGTAGTGGGACCGGTCAACATGAGCAAGTGCTTACTGACTGATTGACTAATTGACTGACTGTAGAGGGCATCACGTGTCATACTCTGAAAACCTTATAGCTCTCCTGTGACTTTGCACTGTGTTAAGCTAACGCAATTTCTGAATTACCAAAACACATTAACATTAAAAAAGATGCTATGTAATATTATGCAATACCAACAAGGTAACCAACATAGGAGTTTTGATAAGCTTTCAAACCAAAAAAAGTAGTCTTTGGCAGGTGGGGACAGACAATTGGAAACCCCTGGTCATTTTGGCCTGGCTGTACGAGCTGCGATCCGATCGCAAGTGGAGATGCAATGGGAAGGGCTGCGCCAGACAGCAAATGAGTGAATCTAATGTATTTACACTTAATAACTAAATAAAGTTTAATTTAAACTGTTATAAAGTTGCATGGTGTCATTTATATAATGTTTAATAATATGGTGCTATAACCAAGCCTAAATGCCTATTTGTGCCACAGTATTTTGACATAAAAGGTAACTTATATGGATAAATATCATAATAAACGGTTGATATATCATTGAAATAGCATTGAAGTTGATCTTAATCTTGATTTCACCATTCAACGTTCAGGTGTTCAACGATTGATTAAGTGACATGGCGGCGCAATATTGATTCAACATAGGTTCAATTATTGTTTGCAGTCAAATATTTTTTGTCCGGCTGAACTAGGCTTGCCTAGTTATTTTAGTATGTCTCACAATATAATTCCACAATGATGCATTGCTACATTACTTTTAAATGCACAATGTGAGCATTCTGATATGATATATGATGCACATTACTAGAAGAACTAGCATTTCAAAGAAAAATAAGATAGACAAAATTCAGATAGACAAATCAATTCACATTGATTAGAATTTTAAAGACCAGTGACTGTGCCCTTCACTAAAGTGAAATGAGGATGGATTAAATTTTCCTACAAAATAACATCCAAACTATTTACATTAACACAATGACAAAAATGCAATATTTGCAAATGCTCTATCTATATTATTATATTATATTATTGTGTTTTTGACAAAGAAGAGAAAGATTGGACTACCGGTAGAGGGATTCTGTTTTGGACAGATCACTGTATGGATCTGTGACATAACTAACTCAGGTCACGTACAGCCAAAGGAAACAAGATAGTGGTGAAAGAGAATATGTGCATGGTAAGCAGTAGTTAAAGAGACTGAGTGTTTAGATGGAGGGGGGGGGTTAATCTGCCTGGCTGCAGCAAAACACGCACAGCACACATGCACTCTGCAACCAACAGAGACAAAGTTAATGGGAAAGGGTGCTGCACCATGACAGTGTGTGAGCACAGGTTGGCTGGCAGATGCTTTACTGTAGTGAAATAAAAAACATCTTAACTTCAGGTTAACTTCATCATGACCTAACCCTAACCTTAAATGGAATTAACATTGATAAACGTGAGTAACCACAATTCTCTCTCATTTAGGCAAAATGTAGTTTAACCAATTAATAAAAATCACTCTTTTTTTTTTATGTGTGTGTTGGTTGTGAAGGTTGTGGGTTTGATCCCTGACATTCCTGGTCTACCTTGAGCAAGACGTCTATCCCCTACATGCTCCTTAGTACTTGTAACAGCACACACTGTGAGCTTTGGATAAACAGTATAACCTGGATGCCATGACTGATACTAGTAAAGATATCCACTCACTCACATAGAACTAACATACTTGTCTCTCTACTGTAACTGTGTGCTCAGTGATGCCAGAGGCTAAGTGGTCTTAGCTGACGACTGCCAACTCTTTGGCCCAGTGGAGGGTGACCAGTGGCTGGCCCCTCCCTCCCTTCCAATCCCTCTTCTCCTGTTTCCACCAATCACTTCTGCCGCCTCCTTTGGCCCTGCATGCCTCCCGGTGCAGGAGACAGCACAATAGGATGATACCATCCAACCTCCAAACACGCTTGTCTGTCTGTCTGTCTGGCTGGCTGCACTACTGTACTGTATAGTGCATGACCCCCTCTGCTGCTCATGGGTGGCAGACTGTGAAGGTTGGCGGTGGCAGCAGAAAGAAGACAAACAGAGGGGTTGACAAAGGCCCATCTCAGATAATACACAGACTGATGAGTAGATACGGTGACTGACAGTTTCTTTGTTTTCTCTGGTCAAGTCAAGTTTATTTATATAGCCCATAGTCAGATATTGCAAGCTAAATGTAAGCTAATACACTTTTTGTCAAATTCAGCAAATATCTCCTCTCACCTCGCTATCTTACCGTTCTCTGAGCATGTTGAAAAAATGATCGTATACTTCTACACAGCCCTGGCTCCGTAAATACTAACATAAACAAAGTGGGACACACCGCTCGTATCAACAAAGCCATAGCACTATGCTTTGCTTCACAATGCATTTCTACAGTATGTGTGAGGCGATGGCGTGGAGGACAGCGGAACGTTACCGCTTTGATTCGAGCTGGAAGTTAGCAAGAATGACTGACCCTGCTTTTAATTAAGTTACAGTCTCAAACAACACCCCCTTAACCTGCTCCTCCCACCAGACAAGGAAACACTTCCATAAAAGCTATGTGGGTAAGAAACCTTGGGAAGGTACCACAGAAAGACGTGTGACTCCTTTAATAACGGTCAGTGTGGTTCTTACTGAACCAAAAGCTGATCTATAATGAAGGCAGCTATTGCTGTTTCCGTCATAAGTTTCTCACGGTTTAATTACAGAGTGGGTCTGTACATGACCACGCGTCAAACCATCACAAACAGGAGAAGACACATAGCACACCTGCTACAGAGCAGATTAGGTTTAGCCGCATCAATAATTCACACACACACACACACAATAAACACAATAAAATGCTATGTGTAACCGATATCATTTCACCAATGGCTGTAGTCACAGTCCGCAGAAACACACACTGGTACCAGGGGAGCCTGGTTTCAGCTGTAGGGGATAGCCACACGGGTAGAGGCTAACTGTTTTCATTGATGAATCCTGAATGAATTCCACTCAAATAGATTGGTTATAAAACCGCACTCTCTTTTAACACATATTCCAATGAGAGGTGTTTGTAGCTGGTGAATCCAAGCTGGCCTACTGTATGTATTTTGAGAAATGACAGGATAAAACAAAAACCCCCGGGCTTGGCGTTTCTCTGGGTCAGCGCTTGTATTTTGTGTTGGACAGGTTGACTACTATACTGTAGCATATAAAGGACAGGGCTTTCATCTCACACTGCTGTAGATGAGACAGCATTTCAAGCATGGCTGTCTCAGCATAGAACATCTCTCTCTCTCACTCTCGTGCTCACACACACACACACACATACTCACGCACACACACACACACGCACGCACGCACAGCAATACTTACATACTGAAAAACGTATGGAAAAATAATATAAACTAACACAGAATTCTGTACGATGTTTTCACAATCATCACATTAGCATATCATTGTCTGATTTGATATGGCCAAATTGTCTTGCTGAGTCTATGTTGTATTTTAGTTGAACTAAATGAATCCTATTTTCCATTAAATCATTTTGGGTATAAAATCATTCCAATTGAGTGAGTAAATAAAGCAATAATAGCCATAACACTGTCCCGTTGTACTACAAATGGCTTAGTATGTTCAACTGAACATTTAGTGGATGCCGATATTAACGTTTTAATGCAACCTGCTGGCTTTAGTATAAGAGTGAAAAAGCTCAGCTATTGATCAAATGTCCCATTAGCACTTTAGACAAGGACTTTATTGGAAATGCTAATAGTGGATTGCTTACAAATGTTTTCGAGAATGTATCCCCTCGACTGCAAGCACAGGATAATGCACTCATAGTACATACTGTATCTGCTGCCATTAGCCAAACAACACAGAGGTAAAATCTTCAACCATGTAACCATAAATACCTTAAAGGTCAGTATATCAAATTATTGTACTCAGATGGTAACAGACGTTACTGGCAGATTTATGATGTTATGTTCTGTTTCAGTAATGCATTCACAGGAGAGGGTTGGAAGTTTGAGGGGCTTTTCTTGTTCTCATCTCTGCATACTTATCAATGTTAACCCAACCCAGAGTCTTGTCTTTCTATACGCCACAAACAAATCAGTGAGAAAACAAAGCAGACCAGCACTTAGCACTGTCTGAGTACTGTGGATGCCATATGAAATGGCTCCTTGAATAGGAAGCCAGGAAAGGCTTTACGGTGGCAGCAACAGCACTGCTAGGCAGCCAGGCTAGTTGTTAATTCTCAGAGATGGTATCTGCTCTCTGAGACATAATGTTGCCAACATTACTCCTATTGCTTCATTAGCACAACTAACACTGCAGCAGTACTAACTATACAGTATTTCTTATTGAAACATACTGCACCTGGAAACAACAAGGATAACTAGGTTATAATGGAAGCAGTGTGAGTCACTAATGTGCTAAATACTGAGCAATACATGACAAAATATGTTATGCATCTTGAACAGCAAGTGGTGCAGGACAAAAACATGACTAAACGACATGTGAACAACATAGAATAAATAGAATGGAACTGAATGCATTAGAATGAAAAAGAAAGGTGGAACGTGGAAACTAAACAGGAATGGAGCAGAATGCAGTGCATGGGGCTTCGATGACTAATTATTGACATGTGGCTTGCACATCCTGCTCCACACAATTAGACTGAAGTAAAGTAGGACAACATGGCCTTCGAATCTGACAAAACCTTCAACAAAACTGACCAAATCAACCTTAGTTTGTCCCAATGTGAGTTTGAGTGTTTAAAGTAAATGTGGCAAACAGCATTATGAGCATGAGTTATTTTTTAGTAATACAGTGCACTCATTCACTCCACAACAGTCTCGCAGGTAGTAATCACATTTTCCAATTGGTTTAAGCACTCACATATACTGCCTTTACAGCAACATCCTTCGTGTGGCTGGTAGAAGTAGCGCAGGCGGAGTTCAGCTGATGTACTTAAGATTGTCCGTGCTCTAGCTTTTATATTCTCAATGCCACCGCTATCTCCGCTCACTCTTGTCATGACGGATGCGTGTCCTTGACGTGCCTGATTGATGGCCAGGGGGCCGGGGGGGATGGGGGGTCCTCAGAGAGCTCCCGTCAGACAGGATAAGCCTTCGGAGTGGTGGCAGGAGCCAGAGGGGCCATGGGCGGCGAGGAAGAGGATCTAAGTGCTTCCTGGACTCCAGCATGTCCTTGTAGGGCCCTGGAGTAACATCTGGGAGTCTATGCTCCAGTCTATACCCCGCAGACCGACTTGGAGGGAAAGCACTGACCCAGCACAGCTTCTGCTTGAGTGATCAATTAGCCACTAAGAGCCCCGCTGACAGACTGACGTTAAGTTCACCAGGAGTGCTTCTTCTACATGGTTTGTGTCGGTGAACCGCGGAGGGGAGGTTTAAAAGGAGAGCAGGCCGACATCACAGAGAAACCCTGAGGGCAGAAAACTGGAAACAAGGCAAGCCTCTTCAACGCACAATCAGCAAACAGCAAGACTATACACTGAGAACAGGTAGTACCCGGACAACAGAAGCAAACCATTTTACTGGAGGGCCTGTTCTGTTCCCCTGGCAAAGCCTCTGTAACCACTGTGTTTGAACACTTCCACAGCTCTTGATTTACAGACTCTGGGCACACAGCCTTCTCACAGGATGTAGTGGAAGACCTGCCATGGCTAACCCACTTTGGCCAATGCATTGATGATGAGAGCAGCTCTGTATAACCTAATTATTAGGCTCCATTTTAATTTACATTGAAAACATACAGTACAGATTCAGAATTTGTAACGGATATGGCCCCAGACCATCAGCAGCCTACGCAAGTTTATTAGAAGTTAGAAGAAAGCAATCTATTAGAACAGTTGTGCATTTCAAAGGAGATGCATAATTAAAGCTTCCTGCATGCTTACACTGGACGTGTTCAAGGCACTGCTGCTGACAGGCTCGTTCTTTGCCACAGCTAGCCACAGCTGTATTCTGTTGGCCTGGAAAGCCTGGATCAGCGTTTTACACTGCACCCCCCATCGATACTACCACACATACACACACACACACAGCTATGAAGCGATCACAATGCCATTGGATCTGCTCACTCCCTCTTCCGTCCGGCGTATCGCCGTTATAGCGCGGCAAGTCAAAAAGGCCCACACACTGGTAGGCATCCCGACCCTGGTGTGCCTTTCACATGGTAAACAGCTTCAGATGGGCCCAGCATTGTGCCACCATAATACAGCGTCTGCTTTATGGCATGGAAAAAATGCATTGTCCCCGGGGGAGGGGGGAGGGGGGCCATTGAGGGACGGGCCAGGGCCTCTCCACTGGGGAGTATACTGGGCCTTTGACCGTGACTGGTAGTCCACCAGCATGTATACACTGCCCAGACGACGTGGATGACGAGGTTGAGAAATTAAAGACAGCACCCTATGTGAGAAAACATACAGGCACTATGGAGACATGACAGGCTTTGAGTTATACACAGCAGCTTTCCTTTTTGGCCCTAAACTGACACAGTAGTTTGCATATTCTACTGCAGGCTAACAGGGCAACATAATCCACGGACAGCACTGTAGCGCACGGCTGAATGAGACCCTAGGAAATTCTCCAGTGAGTCTATGCAGCCAGTATCTAAGCAGGCGTCGCTGTGAAGCCAAAAGTGCTGCAGTGTGTGCTGGAGCTAGGCCAGGTGGCAATGAGACACTGCAGACAGAGAGGTAGAGAGACGGTCCGATCCCTCAGCTCTCCATTAAACATTTAGATCAGTACTCCTGCCCTGAGCACAGCTGAGAGCATATCTGTCTCAGGCTTTGCAACAGAACTCTATTAGCAGGGGATACAGTATCTTTATTAATTACGTCTTTATTGTAAACTTTATGGATAGCTTATAGTTACAGCCATGACATGCGTGGCCTAGCTTTGTTATCGGGACAAACAGGAACGCAGACTTTGAGCCAAATATCCACGGTAAATTGATATTAATGGTCCAATATGGAGGTGTTCCTCCCACATTTCCTTATCAAGCTCATTACAAAAACAGAGAAATGTTGAGGTTGCTCCAGTTTGAATTCACTGAGGGCCCAACAGTGAATGAAAGAGGTTAGACTATGCAAGTGTCCAATGTTATGTAAAAGAGCCACTTTTAGACCACTTTACCATGTCCAGTGAGAGGAAAAAAAGAGTGATGTCAATCAAACTGAAGCGCTATGACAAGCTGTCTCACGGTAATTTTATGGCCGCCTCCTCGAATTCATGTTTTTTTTGTGTTTCACTACCTGACAATACGAGTCAGCTGGCTATAAAAAGACGGTTCTGCTACACATTGTGAGTAATGGATCTCTATCATGTTGGCACATTATACTGTAGTATCTGTGCTGCTCATTCACTATATCTATGCTCATTCAGTTCCCCCCTTTTCATTCCTTCAGGAATTAATTTGTCGATGGAATTCATTCCTAAAAAGCTGTCAAGGACATGACCACTGCTGCCAAAGCTTTACAACCACTCGAAATTGAGATGCAAAATCCCATTTCCACCGAACCCAGCCACTATAAATAAACGTTCTGAATAAAAAGACACTATGAGGCCAAACATATTGGTATACTTATTTTGTCTGCGCTTTTAATGCCAGACTGGGAGAAGAAACCATTAATAAACAATAGAGTCCCATGCGGAGACAAAGAAAAAGATGACAGGCCCTCCTATCTTTTGTCGTAGGGGAGGGGAATTGTCTGAGTAATATATAGTAATATACAGTATGCCTGTGTACTGATAGTGAAACACCAGACATTATACATGGGAAAGGGCAGGGTTGGAGTACTTAGCCTAAGGCATCCAACAGGTGCATTGTCTCCACCATCAAAGAATCAGTGCCATATTTCAGACTGGCTGCATGACACATCCTGTCGAGAGGGGCAGCATGTCCTGGTTACTGCCTCTCCCTGGCTGACGCTCACCCCTTAGTGACCCAACTTTCTCCACATCCTCCCTTCATCTATCCTTTAACCCGTACAGACAAACCTAAACCCTATTCTGATCAATAGGGGTCTCCTGTTGTGCATTAAGACATGGATTGTAAAAAGGTAATGACCATTGTAAACATGCACGTTGCTTCTTTGAATCTCCCGCAATGGAATACAGGGAGAAAGTTAAGTATATATGGTTTGTAGGGATGACACTAACCCGCTTCATAAAATTGTTAAAAGGATAGAGACAACCTGCTGGGTTCTTTTTGCTCGCGTGCATGCAGATTTGAAGAAGGGGGGGGGTAATGTAGTGTGTTAAAAGCCCTGCAGAAGCACTCTCTGCTGTGAGTGTGTGTCTGACAATCATATAAGCGCACTTGTATGACTTCAAAGAGTTTGAGATGCCGGAAGACATGGAAGGGACCCTTTGTGTGTTTAGCCATCTTTAAAAAACATGCACGTAATGTATGAGCTCCATCTATTATTTCTTGGTTTTAACGCTAGTCTCTATAGATATGATTACTGCACTAATGATCATTAGGGTTGGACTGCGTGGTATGTTGTGAAGAATAATACTGTCGCTGTTTAGATTCATACGGTGATTTGCAGCGAAAAACCACTGATATATATTGATATACTGTATAACGGAATAATTTAGTAATGTGGTAAATTCTGACATACAATATCCTGGAAAAGCTGGCGATTCTTAAATGTTGCATTCGGACTAGAGGTACAGCATAGACTGAGCTAAGTATTTAGCCACTAGTTAACTGACTCCAATGAGAAGAACATTTCGATCTATACCAGACGAAAAGTTCAGGCTCAGTCGAAGTATATTTAGAGTTATATATTTTTCCTTACCATCTCAGCCTTGATCTTTCAACAAAATCGATCACCACATCACACACGATTCAGCCCAGAGGGGCTTTAGATAAACATCACAATGCAAGGGCAAAACTTCAAAAGAGTCCACGTTTATACTGCTGACTGCTAGAGCAATGATATTGACTGATACCAGTCAATACTGTTGGTAGATCCAGTTAACATGGTACAAAGGAATCAGGGGGTTTGTGGGAGGTGTAGTGCCAGATGCAGTTAGCCTCGCTAGTCTGCTCTAGCCTCAGATTATAGCAGTCTTGTTATCAATCTCTCCCAGGGTTGGATTTTGGGTACGAGGACAGGGTAATCCTGTGGAGTTTGACTTGGGGCGCCAAACGATTAATTGGATTTCTTTCATTGAGAAAGGCCGCGAAGAATCCAATCAGCTTGGCCTCCATGTAGTTCAGCCATTGCCTGATACAGTATAACCGAACATTTTTAAATAAAAGGTTGAAATCTGTGAATATCGTTATACAATACATTCATGAAATATGCATGTATGCTATAACCACAAACAAAGGTTTTAGAGTAAAAAGCGACCTTACTAGAGAGATTTGACATACTATTAGTATTTCATTACATAATGATGCACTGTGTTGCTCGCACTAGCTAGGGACAGGAAGAATTTAGAAATGTCAATTCCAGACAAAGAAAGTAAAATAATTTACTAAATTCTTAAAACAAGTCGTTTGGAGCTGTTTAGGAAAATGCATTTACCCTGTGTGTCTATAAATTAAATTAAATGCAAACATTAGGCACCCCAGTAAGATGAATGTTATAATTAGTCATATGCAAAACTATTGGATGCACATTTAATTATAAATGGCACATAATAGAGAAAATAACAGAAATCCAAAGGTTCACACAGCAGTTGGATAGACAATAGCCCCACAGTGCATTAACACGTATTTTATTCATAGCATACTGTAGCAGTCATGTCTGGTGAATGTTTGGTCACTTTTTGGCTCAGATGTAACTCCTCCACATACCTCGAAATGTCAGCCACAAAGGAGATGTTGACTTCAAAACATCACGCTATATGAATCCCCCCCTCAGTGACACATCACATGAATCTTAAGACTACTTGTGAAAGTCCCGTTTATCTCTTATAGGATCCGTGGAGGCGTACTCTGCATGTGCCAGCCCTTTTGAGTAATACGTCCGGCATGGCTCCGTACAAAGGGAGAAATGGTCACATGGTGAGTCTTAGGCACTGAAAGGCCCTGAATTGGCCAGCCTTGACGATCCAAACATTAGGTCTGATTCAAATCCAATTTGTTTCTAACTTCAGCTGGCACAATACAAGGAATTCAGCAAATACAAATGTATCCCTTACAACATCAACACATGGTCCCATATTGTGAATAAAGGCAATTAGTCAATGAACATAAATATTTGAAACAGAATTTCAGTCATTTGACTGCAATGTGAATTGTGTGCATTATAATGTGAAGAGGTGAAATATGACTCACTTGAACTCAACATTAAAGACATCCTTTCATGATGTTCTAGTGATTTAAATCAGGGTCAACTAATACATTTGATGGTTCCTCACAGCCATTAAGACCCACACAGAGCTGACAGGCCTGTGGTGGATCAGACAGTTCTCATCCATGCTAGGTCTTTGATTTTGTTATCAGGCCAGCCAGCTTCTGAGAAGGCCTAGATAAATTAAGTCGCCATTCGTCCACCCTCCCATCCTTGAGGCTGGGGCCAGCCAGCCCAGGGCAGGGAATTATCTAAGAGACAATGACATTCTTTCAACCACCAAAGAACCCTAAGGTCCACCAACGGCCCTAAGAAACTAGGAAGGAGCTAGACATAGAAGAGATTACGGTATACTGACTGTGATTCCACTGCTAGTTTTTTATCTTAAATTGCACTGGATTGGGTATAGGGGAGAAAGTGTCCTTGGGTTTAACCTTAGTACTTAATGAATTGCGTTTGTGCTCAATATAACAAGCCTACAAAATATGCAGTTTGTTATTATTATTGATATCAGGGGAAAATGTCTGGTTAGACTGCTGCTATAGCCCATGTGAAATATCAATTTCCATCAACATCAATATAGACTTTTCATAATATCAATTTGAATAATGTATTGATAACAATCATCTGCAAGGGTCATTATCTCAAAATAATGGACTTTATACCCCCTTCCTCCCTCCAATCCTACAGTAGATTTAGAAGAAAAACAAATAAAAACATATTTGGGGTTTTCCCAGTGTAAAGAACCAACCCCAAATTAAGTCTGCTTAAAGCCTGTGGAAAAATGTGCCATAGCTGAATTAACCTTCTGCAAAAGTGTTTGTTGATCGTGTAGAGAACAATCGGGCCAATCAGCGGCCAGCTGACATTTTTCCCAACATGACAACAGTCTACATAAATAGGTACAAACGTTTCAGTTTCTACCAGCGCTCTAGCTGATTGCGTGTAATAGAGGTAGAGCCCACTGTATTAGAACCAACTTTACAGACTAGCATAGCCAGAAAAAAAACACTTTGAGTGTGTATCTGACAAACAGTAGTCCATTCTTTGGTTGTTGTTATTTTAAACGTCAAAGTACAATCATTTTTTACATAGTTAGTATGTTTTACTAACATAAAAGGTACAGACTTCAATAGAATGCAAGGTAATTTTCATTGCTCTGATGATTGAAATTGCTGGGCCATTTGAACATCTCTCAGCATGTGATCTGTGGGAAGCAAAACTGATGGGTGCTGGGAGAAGGAAAGTAGAATGTTTTTTGAGCACAATTTTTATGATTCTAATGGATTTCGACCTCAATCTTTTATAACCATTTTGAAGCCTAGGCGAAGATTATCTGGATATAGTTTATGCTTTCACATCTGGCATTAATACAATAACAGAACGCACTGCTGAATGAAATCTAGAGTTTCAAGGTTTTTATATTTGAAAGTACAGGGACATTTATCTTGAATTAATGCAGAGAGGAATCCCAGATCCACACATCCCAGATTTGTTTACCATCCCATTGCTTTGTCCCTAGGATTTTTTTCTCAGGGTCCCTGTGGCTGGGTTGGAAGGGAAGGGGCGGAGGGAGGGGGGGGGGGGGGGGGATGATT
>JAODUH010001193.1:16387-30223 GCA_027564835.1 Typhlichthys subterraneus
GATAGGATGCCATGTATTGCATTTTCTTCAAGAAAAAGACAGAATATCACACAACATACAGCAACAACAAAATACTTGGGTCTTTCAATATCTCTCTGAGCATGCAGTATCTTTCATACATTGACCTTCATTTATTATAAGGTCTAATATGCTATATCCTTGTATTAACTTCGGCAAAAAGGTAGTTCGGCCTCGGAAATGGATCAACAAATTGAGGTCACAAGTTCAAATGAATCCCCTCAGACACACCATGATGTCATCAGCCTGTCTGGCATAGACAGACTTTTTGTAATGTATGAAACATTTTGTCCAGCACGTCAGCTGGGGGAGGTCAGAGTATCACAACGACTGGCGCTTACAGAAACAGCGGCGAAACGCTTCTCACAGAATAGTCTGCGCGTTTCTCCAGCCCACAGAGTGGAATAAGTGGCATTTTCCCTGCACCACCCAGGCATTTCCCATAGCCCACGGAGCGCGGCTGGTATTGGGTCAAGTGTGCCCGATGGACGGTTCCACAATAACACCAGCCAACGTGTGTCATGATAATCCCTTAGTTATGCAAATCTCCCAGGCTAGTATCATTTGTGCTGAGAGAGAAAGTAAAGATGGCAGTACAATGTAGGTCACTATCCTTTTTATAGTCTTCACATTGGTGAAACAAGCTTAAAATAACCACTTGACAAGAGTTCTTAGAGCATTAGTGAACAGATCATCTGGGACACGTAAACGACACATTTTTCAGACGATAAACTGACTCATGGAGACTCATACCAGCAAGTGACCAGCAAAAGGTGAACAAGCAAAAGAAAATATGACACTGCATTTACAAACCCGTTTCTGAATTAATGGAAATGTGGCAATGCGAATGGAGGGTATAGACGGATATTGTTATCTACTTGAGATTAGCAATGGTCTGCCTGGAGTGAATAAACAATAGTAGAATGTGTGTCAACCCTTTCAGATAGAACAACGAAGCCTTCAGACAATACAGCACCAGTCATTAGCACTGCATTAATTGGGCTATCTGTGTAAAAGTGTGCAGTTCAGGCAAGTGTGTTTGGGTGTCTGTGTGTGTGTGTGTGTGTGTGTGTTTGCATGCGTGTGTGTGTTTTTGTTGTTGAGTGAGTCAGTCTGCGATTGGTTGAAAGGGTGGGGATGGGATGGGGTGCCCAATAAATGAAGCTCTGATCGGACAGGGGGGGTAGGTACGAGGGGGATGTGATGTGTTTGCAGGAGGGGGTTGCCTGATAAAATGATTGATTATTGACAAGGGAGATAAATACATCTCTAAGGGAGACAATAATCATATGTCGTGCAAAAGAAAACAAGGCAAAACATACTGGTCAAAACAAGACCAATAGTGTGCCTGGGACATTTTCATTTTGTCTAAGAAAGACATTCTGTCAAAACAGAACAAACAAAAACTGAGACTGAGTCTAAAACAGTATAGGCTACTCTTGTAGTGTTGCTGTTAAATACGCTGCAGTATAAGCTATACGACTATAGGCTATCTATACATGTATATAGCCTAATATATATACAGAAACGATGAGTAGAGCAGTCGTTCAAAAGCAATAGATTAAAAGTAGCCTATTACAACAAAATCTTTTCAGCATCTTATTGCAGCACCATACGTCACGCATTGATTTGACAGCCGCACAGCACAGTAGACTATTCATACGGACAGTGCACCTGCTCTGAAAAAGCCTGCAGTTGCTTTAGACGTGCCTTATAATTTGACAACAGCCCACACTATTATAGCCTGTTTGCCTAAAGCTACTGTACGAGTATGGGAAAGTGTTCGGGTTGAGGTAGCGATGATGCGCTCTCAACAACGCAGTGTAACTGAATCAACCAACAAAAACTCTTGACATAGGCTACTGTAACTATAGACAATTATTTCGGGTAGGGGATACACCATTTAATCGCTTTACCTTATTTCCTCTGACGAAAGTGGGCAATTCGTAGAGTGGTCTATTTCGTTTCCAGCGTCCCTGCGACAGAGCGATATGTCTCCCGGCCGTGTGTGTTTACGTTGAGTCCCGTTCTGTTCTTGCACCGATCTTCCTCACTTTCCTCCACTGCTGCTGTCACTGGTCCTCTCCTCCAAACGTACACAAGCGGGGACGAGCATACTGAGCGCACGCCCATTGCGCGCCGCGGCGCCGCCGTCGATTCATGGTTGCTATTTGAAATAAATATTTTAAAGAAATAGCCTATACGCGTAACATGATAATAGTTAGGCTATAACATATCATTGAAAAAAAAGCAGGTGAGTTAGCTATATAAATATTCACTATCACTTGAGCCAGCATGCCTATTTGTTATGTTAGTGATAGCGTAGCCTATAGGTCTTAAGTACATTAATAGCCTATATTGCCATTAACCCTATACAAATATGTAGGCCGTAGGCAACTACATAAATATAGGCCTACAATATACTAACTGTATCATCAATATGAAAATACATTTAATACAGATCATGTGTAAAACAGTAAAATTGTATGTTTTTATTTTTATTTTTATTTATAGTTATTGGTGACGCAGCATCCATAAATATAGTAAGCATTTTAACAACACCAACGTCCTTATATTGCCTCTGTCATATACTCTACATAAACAATGTTATGGTGGAACGCAATCAAATATTCCCATTAGAAGTATCCTTCTTGTTTCTGCCCTAACCACATATGCTTTGTGTCATAAGCGTGCACTGATGCACCAATAATCCATGGCAATATTCACGGGGAATAGCCTTCAGGTCATTTGACTTTAACATTAAAGATGACACATGCCAATTCACTCTACAGATAACAATGCCATTCGTTACCATGCCTGTAGCTACGTGCTTTTTATCCAATGTTTAGCAGAGGAAGCAATGTATCTGCAGCCATACAGTATATATTACACTGAGAGCAAGTGATTCAGTTAGGCTAGGATGAGCCTGGTTTGGCAAGAAGCATTAACTTTTGCATAGCTGGCTGCCTGATGGAGAAAATGACAGAAACATTGTGCAAGAACACTTCTAATGCCTTACAAGTTGGATGGACCAATAACCAAAATACCTAGTATTGTTTCTTTTAACTACTGAAAAAAAAGCTGGGCATCCTGCATGTGCAATTATTTGTGTCTCCCTGCTAAATCTATGTTTATGTAAGAAAATGTTAGTCATTGAAGTAATTGAAACTGTTTCTCAACACCTGACTTGTCGACATTGTGAGCACACTTATTCTCCACCATGGTGCCTGCTAGCTTCTCGAATTAGAATCATATCACACTTTCTCCAAGTGCACCATTCATAAAGTGGCAAGTTGCATTGTCCCCACACCTCCTCCCAAATGCTTATTATCTGTAAGACACTGAGGGATTTTGAGAAGAAGGATATTGTAGAGGATGTGAAGTAGGCCTGAGGCTGGAAAGCAAAGTTGTCTCAGAAAAAAACCCACCAGAAAAGATGCTGCTATACGCTCGACCATTGTACAGTAGCCTACTCTACATTTAGTTCTGCCATCTACACTTGTAGATGTACACTGAATGTCACTGAAAGTCTTACATGTGGGTTGAGAGAAGGAACAGTCCCATGGTCTGGCGCCTGCTGATTCTGTGTTTTATTTTCTTATCAGACAGAAGGATCTGTCTGAGAAGAGCTGCCACCATGAAGCCAACCATGAAATAGCTTGGCTTCTATCTGCCGGGAAGATTGACTTACCAGATTCACCACAGACCACCTGGCTCACATCATCTTTACGAACCACATCAAATATCAAAACAAGGCGCAATAACATATAATTTCCGAAATATACACTGTACGGTATTTACACTGCAGGAACATGACAGTTTGGAGGAACAAATGAATGGGCTTGGGGGGACTAATGTTAATTATTCAGTACCTCTAGTACCGGTACAGGGTTGTCTTTCTGCCTGTAAAAGTGTTTTAACATGGTTTCAACAACATCCAGTACATAATATCATATTTTAAAGACATCAAATTAAATATCAAAAGAGACATTTGTTTCATTATCTGTAAGATAATTCCTTTGAAATTATGGATATTATATTTAGGTAATGAACTCTCATAATTTATAGTTGCAACAGCCACTCACAGCTAAAACACAAGTAAGTGCTAATGAGCAGGGATATTCTTTGCAGTTGTGGAAGCAACTGACTCTGAAACCGCAAATGTAAACATCCCTTAACGCAAAAGCTAAGCCAGGGAACACTGCCTGTCCAAGCCTAGTCATCATGGAGAGCACAACATACCATAGAGAGAAGATTGACGGTGATGTGCAAGTGTTTGAGGCTTGGCCAATAGTGAAAAAATAAAATAAGTAAAATCAAATTAGCGATGTGATTATTGTTGGGGGACAAGTTCAAGAGTCAATTCTATTTACATCAGGAGATGCTGCACTTACTCTAAGCACAAACTGTAATTACATTACGCGTTCTCTATTTGAGTGGGAACAGCTTTTACAGGCTGACTAACCTTGTTAACGCACATAAAGCAAAAGCATGACGCAAATCCACAGAACAGCACAGAATATACAGCTATAGAAGCAGCATAAAACACATGAACCAGTATCTTAGACATGGTGAATCCCTGGTAATACCCCCCCACCAATTGTGCATTATCTATATCTGATTGAGCTCCTGCACTGCCTTTTGAGCTTAAAAACAACATAAGATATTATAGATAGAAACACATTGAGCTCAATGTTCTCAAATGTCCTAATGTGAAACATTTTAGCAATCAATGTGCAGAACTATGGGAGAATTTATCCAATTTCTTGACATTCTGTAATTTAATCCACATAGTTAAACAATGTATTACTGCCACATGAAGCCTTAAATGAGAATGACCCAAGGTTCATCTTCAGATTACTGCTCACCACATTTGGGCTGCTGTTTGTTGTCCTATGATCTGTGCGGCTGCGGTGCTTTCGTGCATGTAAGCAGGTGGCTCAGAGCTGTCAGTGGTGTTTACGCTGGAGGGGAACACAATCAATCACTGGTCTGAGCAGAGCCTTGCACAGGCAATCACACCTCCCTTGCTTTCTCAGCCACGTAACCGTTGGCTCAGGCAAATAGCTTCAATGTGCACCATGATCAATAAAAACAAATAAAACGTCTCACATTTCAGGTAGCAACTTGAATCAAATCACAGCACCTTAGAAATGGTTCAGCCAGTACCAGGGTGTATCTCATCAGCCACGCATTCCTGCTTGCTAAGACAATACACAAACATGTGGAAACAGCAGCTTTCCTTCGACAGCAATCAACTAATCTCCACACAATTAGGAGGCGAGACAGAGCAGGTTCAGTGATGGATTTTAATTATGTACACTCCCAACCACTTGCAGAGGATCAAGGTAACACCATGCGTTAAATTACTTGAGTTATATCTGTGTCCATTTCACCTTGGGTCCCACTGGAGAGATGGAAGCATAATTACGCTGCGATGATGTTAGATTAGACAGCCAATACGAATGTGCGCAGTACATTTCCGTGTAGGATGTTCAGCTATTCCAAAGCATAAAAATGTGTTCAAAATGTCAGTCCCTCAGCTAAACCTGGGAACCAGGGCGGTGTTGGGGACTGGGAAACAGCACTTCAAGGTGGTGTGGGAGAAGAAAAACGGGATGAAAGGGTAACAAAGGGAAACAGGGCACATTTGAGACTAGAAAGTGCATACAAGTATAGCCTGCAGCCGCTCTATAAAACACACAATTGTGCAGACAATGGTAAAAGCATTGAACAAATGTGGTAAAATCTTTGGACACTAAAATATTACAATTATTCCATTATATATGCAATAATAATATATACATTTCCACTCAGATTACATTATGCAATAATAATAATAATAATAATACACAACTGAATCATGTTTGCATTATGGCAAATAATGAGCAACTTGATATGCATCCTATAACTTCTCAACACATTTCAATATATCCTCCATCTAGATCTTAAAAGGATCAATGTGTATAATTAATGATAGCCTAATTATAATGCTCAATGCAGACTGCCAACGTCTGCACTACAGTTGTATCGACTAGCTGCATTTTAATTCAAAGTGCAAGTTAAGTAATATTAGGAGTCTTATAATACTGTAGCTAAGACAATTTCAGTCAGTTGACTGAGGTGTTCTGTTTAAACCTGGATAACAGAACTGAATGATATGTTGACACTAACTGTGGCTTAATTTGTTGGCTATAGTCTATATTAAACCAAAATCTACATTCCAAATAAACACATACAGTACCATCTTATATTTTCTTATGAAAGCATAAATAATTGCAAGGACGTATTAGTCTTGTCTTTTAAAACAAACAGTTTAAAAGTGTATTGTCAGGACACAGCTACGTCATTTCACATCGCTACTGTACATTGTGTACAGTAATTTAATGTTTAGTGTACACGCTACTTCTTCAGGATACGGACAGTGTTTTGCCATTCAGGTAGTTGCCATATTCTCCCAGGAACGCCTGTCACTTCCTCCTTTGAACCTTAAACACCTTTCCTATGGCAGCCGCTGCCAGCTAAGGCTGCAGCCAGAGCCTGTCAAACATAGCAATACTAAGCTTAACATCCAATTCTAAAGGCGACGCAAGGAGGACCATACGTTTGGTTTAGTAGATATCTTATCTTTACATGTCACTACAAACAGCTACAGGTTCAAGACAGGATGTGTGGCACAAAGGTTAACCCCCCCCACACACATCCAAAAAAAAAAAAAGAGTAAAAAAAAAAAAAGAGAACCTCTATTGGGTTGCTGTTAATCAGTTACATCGATCATCTGAATATGGGGGCAGAAGAACAGCCAGCATTAAGCCTAAACGCTATGTTTTGGATACAGTGCGTGTGTGAGGAAGGAGGAGCTGGTGTTGCGTCTATATTTTGGAGTAGAACGAGGACAGGTCGTTGTACATGTCCGCCCTGAGCCTGGTCCAGTCGGTCGTTCTGTGGAACGAGCCCTTGTCCCGGGTGAGGATGCGTGCGGCCTTCTTCAGCTTGGGCTCGTTCCTCTCCAGGTAGCAGAGGCCCTGGGCCTGCAGCAGGTTGAGCTTCTCCTGGCGGCTCTCGTCCATGGTGATCTCCTCGCTGATGTAAGGGTTGAAGCGGAAGTAGGTGTCGGGAGGGAGGAGAGCGTCCAGCATGGTGTGGACCTCTGAGGGTCGGGGGAGACGCAGGAACATCACACAATTATGCTGAGGCTACATCCATAAACATGCCATTAGCCCCAACATGTGCCAACACACTGAAGGTTATTGTTAGAGGCACCGGGGTCCTAGCCAAGCAAAAAACATCCTGATCTCGCGAGCTTCAGTTTCATTTTACCCATGAGAATCAGTCTGGATAGCCTAGGAAACATTGCGACTGTGTCAGAACATCTGAACTTGCCGATCAGCGTCGTATTGATAGCTATACGTCCGTGGTTTAGGTGTGCGGCGACAGCGAAAACAGACAGATGTTTCATTCGATCAACTGCCAAGTATTTTTTGAAAGTGCCTGCCCTTTTCAAACAGTATCGACGCCCGGCTCCCCAGATGGACTTGTGTCAAACAATCCATCTGGCATGTCGTGTTACCAGGGCATCTTTTATAACCAGTCCGTCAGGTCTCTTGACAACATTGCATGTATTCTAATAGAAAACATTTTTAGGCGTTTAGTGTGCGAGTGCCAGAATCAAGGTTATTCCCAGTGCAGATGTCTGGAACTCCATGTGTGACAGAGAGTGTCTAGAGGGCAAGAAAAAGGGACAGGGGATAATAATAACATGCAGTTTAGGTATGCCTGGGGACCGCAGGAGGCAGAGGCAGCTGTGTGTGTGTCACTGTTCCCCGCGATGCACTAGCTAAGGTGTGTTGTAGTTCAGGAGTTCATACATGGCTCCTATTAATATTAGCTGCTGACAGGTGGTGATGCAAATAGCTCCAATAGTGGCTTACCTAGATGCAAAATAACACTTAAAAATTACTTTAACAAAAGTTACTGCTGCTGATTTACTCCATTTTACAGTTCAACCAGACAACTGCTGCTCAACATCAATAAGGTGTATTGCATAAAATATCTTCATACACTGCATAGAACTAGTATATTAAAAGTGTTATCAGACATTTTATTTTAGCCTTAAATATAATGTAGTACTTTAAAGGCAGGGTCAGTCACTCGAGAACGCTTGCTAACTTCGAGCTCAAATCAAAACAATATCCCTCTGCAGAGCCGCCCTAACACATCGAAATGCATTGCAAAGCCAATAGCAATAGCAATTTGTTTATGTTGCTATTTACGGAGCCAGGGCTGTGTGGAAGTACTGCATTATTTTGTCAGCCCACACAGAGAAAGTTAAGATATTAAAAGTTGAGGAGATATTTTGTGATTTTGACAGTGTATCAGTTTACATATAGCTTGCAATACCTTACTATACCTTTAAACTACAAAAAATAAAATAACATCACTACTCCCATAAAAAATGGTGGCAGCTGTGTTAACCATTTAAACAATGCACTGAAACAAATATATATAAACATGTCTTCCATTCACAACCAGCACTTTCCACTAGTATCTCTTTAAGATTAGCTAGAAATGACAAAGTCGAACATACTGGACATGAATATGTAAAAAATGGTATTAGCTTTTCAACAATGCCACATATTTTCCTTATCGCTGTGTACAACAGGCTTTTCGGATAGGCCGTAGGACCCAGATAAAAACTGGGGTAGAAAATCTGTTGTGAACACTCTTGCTAATCTGCTCTTCCTAAACAACATAACCCAATTGGAGAGTGTAATCCGCAAATACGGGAGCAGGGAGTAGAGCGACATTTGGGTCAAAACACTACACCACAGCAGGAGTTACATTTGGGAACAGCAGAAGTGGCCATGTTCACAAATGATAAGGAATCATCCTTGCTCACCAATGCAGAAGGACACGACAGGACATCACTAATAAGTCAGCAAGCAGTGCAGCAAACAACATCACTTCCTTGGAGAATGACACAGAACAAGGATGCACGTAGAGTGCTCTAATTCAAGGGCCCTCAAACTTGTTTACCAGTTTATAACTCTGATTCTTAAACTGAAAGAAACGTTGTGGAGTAAGGATGGAACTTTGCTGATCGATGCTTCAGGTGTGTTTACTGTTTATTATGTTTTCTTATGTATTTTAGTTTTCTTATGTATTTTAGTATCTATTTATTTATTTCTGTAATATTTTGCATACTGTTGTGTTTAACTGTATCTGGCTTGTAGATCCCAAAACAAATTTCCTCAAGAGGACAATAAAGTATATATCTATCTATATCCCATTTTCAATTATTTACTGGACTAGAACAATTTATATAATAATAGGTAAGTAGTATAATGTTCCAAATATTGTCAATAAACTTCACAGCAAAAATATAAATGATGAACAGTTTGACTATTTGTACCTTTCACTACTCCGGGAGCACACACAATTTCCATGTATTGAAAATATTATTAATATGCCTATTTTATTATTTTCAGTTTAAAAATATGAAATTATTTAATTTAGATTATTAAATAATAATTTTCTTATAGATCAAATTGTTTTTTATTAGTTGTTGTGTACCTTTGTTGTACCTCTCATTATTGCGTACCTCATTTGAGTGACTACTGTCATTCTAGATTAGAATGACAAGTTAGCTTTATTTACTTTATTTATTTTATTAGACCTCTTGCTTACAGGGAGGCGTATAGCGCACAAACCACAAGACTGAACTGAACGTCGAGGAGTCACTTACCCTCCGTGTCAGTGGCGCTGCTGATGACGTTGGTCAGCTTGGTCTTGAGGCTGGTGTGGGTGGCACTGTGCTTGCCAGTGGTCTCGTAGCGGCCCGTGCCCAGCGACACAACACATTCCAAGGGCGTGTTGGGCCACAAGCACTGACACTCGTGGATGGCCAGAGCTGTGGGGTTGTTGATGAGCAGGCCTCCGTCCTGTGAGTACAGTTACACAGAGAGAGAGAGTCTGACGTGGTTTGTCAACTAGATCGCAGCCAATTAATTGCTACTTGAAACATCCATGAAAACATGCTTTCCATGGATTTTAACACTCTACAGACTGAACCACCGAAGAAACAAAAAGAACGCGATCAATGCCACTCGTTTCAGAGCGACTAGTAGATCTACACGAAACACTAATCTAGAACGCCTCTCTGACCCCCCCCACCCACTGCTGCCTGGCCATTTCAATCTGATCGGCTTTGATATCAAGCAGCCCAAGAGTGCTTTCACTATGGACCCATAGTCTACTCCAAGGCAACAGAGGAGTAAGAGGAGAAGCCACTGGGAGTGTTGAATAGGCATGAGGCTGATGGCTGACTGGTGGTGGTGGGGGTGGGGGGGTTAGGTTGGCAGCAGGATCAAACGCACAAGAAGCTGCTCCTCATTAACGAGGCCAGGGTTGGGGGAGGGTGTGTCTGGGGACACGCTACGGAGAAGGAGAGCGTGTGCTTGAAGATTCGGGAGGCTCACATGTATGCCAACGTATCAATGTGCATAATGTGTGTACTTTGTGTGTCATGTGCATTAGAAAGGCCAGGAAGGGGAATTGAAGCCTGGGGGTGGACTAGTGTGAGGGGGGTGCAGGGGCGTGTCCCATCTCTTCAGCAGCATTGTGCTATAATGAGAATTCTCCCTGTACAAATCAATGTCACTGCCTCCTCCTTGATGGGGAGCCTTGAGGTCGCAGGTCTGTTAATCATCCAGGGATCTGGACTGAGAAATGGTGTCATCGCCTCGAGGTCTCAGAGAAGAAATAAATACGTTTATAAATAATAAATGCAAAAAAATAAAGAATAAGAAAGGGAATTGGATATGAAAGTCTGATGGATGGCTTTGAACACAGCAAACGCTGTACTGTAGAATGTTGAAGTAGTAGAGATACTGCCATTAAGTAATTGTACAATGAGACAAAGATGGCTACATATTCAGCATGACTACGACAAGATCCTTTCAATATATAATTAAAAGTCACCTTTTATCATGACAAAGGCCTGTGTGTTTCACTTTTATTTGACGAGCAGAAGAATTCTCTGGGTTTTGAAGAAATAATATCTTATGGATAACGAGCTGTATGAATCATTTAAAACATGCTAGTAGATACAGTTCAAAACTTCAAACAGAGTATCCCTTATGAGCCTGATGGAATTCAACAAACGGACTAAGGCTTTAGTCACACACACACACACACACACCAAAAAAAGAAACTCTCAGCTTGCCACAGAGCCTGCAACTGCTGAGGAAGCAATTTTTGTCCGAAGCATGTCATTACACTCCTGCAGGGTGTCTGGCAGACCAGGGAGGACATGGATCGGAGAAGAAGACTGCATTTGCTCTTAGAGCAGAATTAGATAAAACTGCCACTGCAGCCAAATCCAGCTTGAAAACTTAGTGGCAATTGTGGCAACAGTAGAAGAGATGTGGGCTTTCTCTGTTCATGGCTGGGGACCATTCATCATCATCAATGCATTGCTTTGCACCCATAACTATGGCAATAACCAACCATGCTATTACACCATACATTGAGCGTAGAATACTCCAACTTGTCTCCATCGCAGTGCACAGGCTAGAGCTGATTCAAGATCGTGGACACCTGCTAGTGAACAGTCTGGCCTTGAAGAAAGGTCTGATTTTAGACAGAGAAGAAGCTCCAGGGTGTTACTGGAAGGCTACAAGGTCTTTGTGTGGTGAACTCAGTGGTACTTTTGGCAGGATTCTCTATTCAGAAGATCATTTGCATCCATCATCTTCTTCCACAGCTGTCAGAAACAAACAAGTCTCCTTAAGGGAAAGGGTACCAAGCTCACCCCACACTGGGAGCAGCTTGGCAGACGTCAAAGCCCCAAGACTCATGTCATGTGCATGAACACTTTTTAGGGCACTTTTTCAATGAGAGACGATATTTGGACGATGTCCATATGCACAGAAGGGTTTCTTGAGGCTGGGGCATATTTGGACAAGCCGTGAAGATGGAGACAATGATCTACTTGGACCAAACTGAGCAAAGGAGCTTTAAAACACAAACAAGCTTGACTGAAGCTGGTTGTCAAGCTGGTTGTCAAGCACTCAGCATGACTCAAGGACAAAGGTCACTTCCCCTAGTTTTGGATTGAGTGCTATAATGCCCACCTCAGTTCAAACACCTCTATCCCACCATCAACATGTGCTACGACTCAATAGTTAAGTGCCATAAAGGAAAGATTCCACTCAAAACCTGGAAGAAGCAGCCAGAATAGATTTTTGGACAGAATCTGTAAATTATTTCCTAGTCAATAATAGTGATGACAGGTAGCTATCCTTGTTATTCAGGGAGGGGGGGGGGGGGGGTGCAAACATTGCTTGCCTAGATTAGCCTTTCACTGGCCTCCAATCTCGCCTCTGGGGAATGAAGGCTGATTCAGATATCAGCTCTTCTCATTTTCCTGTGGCTTGACTGAAATTAGTTTTCAACTAATTAGGGTTTTCTTTAGAAGATCTTTCACTTCTTCAACCCACGCAATTAAGATACATGCTGTATTGATGGGAAAAAATAAATGAATGAATAAATAAATCATATTGGCAAATTAAACTGACACGTTGAACAGATAAAATGAATACAAGCCTTACTGAAAAGGTGCTGACATCATGACAACGTCACAGCCGGCAGCTCATCTTTGATTGTTGTAGGTTAATCCATGTGAATGACTCGAACAGGAAGGAGGTGCTATCGTTATAATCAGTAAAAGTCATTTCACGCCTCAGTTTGAGTCAGCTGCCATTAGCCGTGGCTACAAACACTTCCTCTCATTATTCTGTGCGCATGCATTCGTATCCCTACTCCCTCGACCCCGGTATCTGCTGCTCTTCAGTGCTGCCTTGTGTGACGGTCGACAGTTCTGTCCGCAATGCTGAGAACAGTTGAATGCTGAGTGTTCTATCCAGACTAAATGAGGTGAGGCCTTTCGCGTGCACTGGATCAGATGGGGCGTACAGGACACACATCAGAGGTACGGTCAGCTGACTCGACAAAACTAAACGGTTCGGATCATATCCGAACCATTGAGCCACGGATCAGATCATTTTTCGGATAAGCAGACTGTCTGGCTTTGTGGGCCCCACACACACAGACACACGCTAACATTGATTGGCTGGACCATCTATTAAAACAGAGAAGATGGGATTGCAACACACAGAGATGGGAGTGTGATGGACACAGTTTTCTCCACTAGGCTGGAATAGAACATGGTACCGATCACGTGAACACTCAACATTCAAGCTTCAAAACTTGCCCGTCATATAACTGCCACTGCATATATAGAGAATTATTACTTTAAAAAGTAAACTGCATTTCACATGTTGGTTAAACCTTGCTGGTTATTAAACCTTGCAACTCACGGATTACACACGTGCCGAATCGTGACAGGTGATCTGTACGCATCACGGATCAACTTTGATCCGTTACACCACTACTGTTTATCGGACCTTTATATAAAACATGCTGAGATGTGGGTCTCAGAGATAGCAGGCTGTTGGCAGCCAGGGGTCTGCCACTAAATGCGACATTGGGAAAGGGTTGCACGCGCATCCACTTCCTCATGCTGCTATAACCAGCAGGACTTCCCGCAACGATCGATCCAATGAAACAGTCCATCTGTTGAGCCCATGGAACACAGGCGATTCAGCAACATAGACAACCTTACTAAATGGACAGAACACACATGTGCTCGGTGGCCAGATCAATTAGATCAATTGTGCAGACCCACAGAAAGGCTGCCATTCTCTTCAGAGAGGACGAGGATGACACGAGGTCTTCACGCCATATTATGTTAATTAC
>JAODUH010001194.1:0-12998 GCA_027564835.1 Typhlichthys subterraneus
GCATGATCCACTAAAAGAGAAAAAACTCAAGTAAAATGTTGAAAAACAAAAAAAGCTAGGGATGAAGTGGTTTTAAAATAGCTACCGGTACACACATAATATTGCATTAAATAATTGTGATGATCTGAGTACTTGGATTGTACAGTAGAAATGGTTTTGATAATGGTTACATCTCAGGGAGATCTGCTTTTCCCTGCATTTCTGCTTAGCTAGGTAGATCACCCATACAATCTTCAAATGTTGGTTAATTATTTTCTGTCTATTCGGAGATTATATATTTGTTTTCTTCAACCTGGTACACTAGAATCACTTTGGTATGTGGTACATTCAGTTTTTTTTAACACCCATTTGATTTAGTGTCAACAACAACAAATGATGTAAAGTAAAAGTATAAATCAAATTATCTGGGGCTTTAAGGAGAGTTGGTCATTCTCTCTCCCTCTCTGCAGAGCTTGTTCTTTTGTGTCAGAGATGTAGGCACTACCATTGGTCCAAAATCTGAATCAGGACCAGTTGTTTGTGGCAGTTTGCCAAAAGGCAGATGACTAAAGTTTTACTTCCCTCCATCCATCCAGCCTGCCAGGCAGTCTGTCTGTCTGTCAGTCTGCCACCATATTTAAACTACACTAAGACAAGGTGCCTTTGAAACACAATGCATTAGGCGTGATAATACCCACAGGCTGCCCAAACCGCTGGGATTGGTAGGCTTTACAAACACAGAAATATATCTTTAGAATGGGTGCACTACAATAATGGAGTCAACCGATTTCATTTGCTCCAACATAATATTCTGTATGTTATAATGTATTTTTTTTTTTTAAATAAAATGTCATTGCAATTCTAATAATTCTAATAATTAAATGCTAAGACATTTTGAGGGATTATGTTAAATGTACATTATATAACTGCATTCCCTTTGTGTGTATGTTTTTCATATCCTGAGATACGATCTAGGAATAACACATCTACATGATATTAATCCTAACACATAGGATTAGCAAGTGTGAAATCGCGTCTGATTAGCATGCGCGTGTGTTTGTGTGTCCTTTTTCATGCGGTCTGATCAAATCTAAATGAATTATGATGAATCCATTAAAAACATGTGACCTACTTTACATTAATATCGTTCTTTGTCGATTTTGCAGTTAAGTGTTCATAATCCCCTTTGAATGACCTAGTACTATCTTATCTGTGTGTGTGTGTGTGTGTGTGTGAGAGAGAGAGCGAGAGAGAGAGAGAGAGAGAGAGAAATTACAATTGAAAGAGAACACTGGCTGGTTGATGTATTGATATTGACATGAGTAAATTGTACTGCACAGACAGACACGGATAGATACATTAGGCCTACAACAGATGAGAACAGAGGTGAAACTGGTATGTTGACCATACTGTACATACTGACCATATTAGAGCGGTTGTGCTAGTTGGAACAGCCTTTTAGCATGCTGCCAATGCTAGATGTGTGCTTATACAGGTGTGTGTGTGTGCGTGTGTTTGTGTGTGTGAGACAAATGCGTCACTCAGAGACAGAGAACGTGTCTTTATGAACCCAGTGGCAACGATGAGTCAGACCTTCTTTGTCAGGAAGCAACCACCCTGCACCGTGTTTTCTAACACTGCTTTTCATCTGCCCTGACCTGCTCCCTCTTCTTCTCTCTCTCTCTCTCCCCCCTCCCCTCTCTCTCTCCCCCTCTATCATCCCTTCATATTTACCAGCCAAATGGGACCGCCACGCCCTGCTGCCCTGGGACCCTGTGGCAGCCCAGGACCTCCCCTCCCCCCCGGGGCCCGTGGTGAGGCCCGATGAGGAGCTCGGGGTGCGGCCCAGTGAGGGGCCCAGGGTGAGGCCCGGTGAGGGGCCCGGTGAGGGGCCCGGGGTGAGGCCCGTGGTGAGGCCCAGTGAGGGGCCCAGGGTGAGGCCCGGGGTGCGGCCCAGTGAGAGCGGCAGGCAGAGGCTGGAGGCCAGAGTGTTCGGCCGGGCCAGAGCTGCTGCCTGGGCCAAACGGCAAGCCGCTGCCCTCCAGCCGAGAAGCGACGGCGGACCAGCAGATGTGGCGGCACGCAGGGACCCAGCTGTCTGGCTGGGCCGCCTGCAGGGGGGGGCCCGGGGCAAGGAGGAGGGCCAGGGGGAGACAGGCGCCCTCTCTTCGGTCCCCACCGCGCTGGCCGAGACAGCGGAGCTGAGAACGCCGGCGACGGGAAAGCCGCTAGGACTGCTGTCTAAAGCCTCCTGGAGCAAAGGCCCCTCTTTCTCCAGAACCTCCTCCTCCTCCTCCTCCTCCTCCAAGCCCAAAGTCTCCCCGCCAATGCCATCCATTGCTGTCAGCACAGCCAATCAGATGACAGATGCAGACAGCGTGTCCCCTGCGGGCCCCCCTGCTGGCGACAGCGGTAACACCAGCAGCAGTTCAGGTAGTCAAGGCAACTAGAACGCCTGGGGTGATGTCCACACCCACTACTGTGTTTATCTATTTTTGTTCACGTCTTTCTTTTGGGATTTTAAAAGGTCACGGGTCATCAACGAGATGACCTTTTGGATGACCTTTGGTTGTCTGGTGGCTGTTTATTATTGTTGAGCATGGCTCTAATCATTGCCAGCGTTCTCAGCAGCGACATCCACATCAACGGCATCACCATAACAATTATCATTATGCTGATTGTGTTGTCATCTTTATTGTCTCTACCTCGCATTCGGCAGGCGCTTTTATCCAAAGCGACTTACATGTAGTACATTTGTCAATATTAGGACAGGTCATACACCTTTGCTGTAGAACTTTTCTTTTTTTTTAAAGAGCAATTGAAGATGCTATCATTTACCTAATTGCTGTACTAAATGTAATTCTGCCTTGGTTAATTATTCCATATTATTTTTCCGTTCCATATAATGAATTGCTTCTCCACTGTTTCCATGCCGACAGAGGAGTCAGTGAGCAACCTTCCAGCCTGGGACCTCCCCACCCTCCCAGAATCCCTTCTGCCTACGCCGGGCGACCACGACATCACGCTGCCCCCTAACGTCACCAGCCCTTTCTCCACCCACAAGTGGAATGCCACCGCGCCCGCGCGCACTGCCAGCACCGCCCCCCCACGGCCCACGTCAGCCGCCCCGGCGCGCCCGTCACCCATCACCGCGGCGACCCCCACCCCGCCTTCACCCACCGCCGACACAGTGCGGCCGCCGCACGACACGGGCCGGAACACTGTGACCACCGGGAGCCTTCAGCCGACAACACCGGCGCCGACCGCCACCGTTCGTCTGACCGCGTCGTTGCCGGCGGCGACGTCAGGCAGCGACACACTGACGGACGGTACCAGCGGCGCTCCGGCTGCCGATGTGACCTCACAGCAAACCATCAGCCTGCAAACTGCCTTGGCTGAAGCTCCGCCCACACCCACTGCTGCCACAACAACAACAACAACAACATCATCAACAACAACTACTAATTCTACTACTACTACTGCCAGTACGACCACAGCACCAACCACCACCTTGCCTAGCAGCCCACCATCTACAACGCCCACAACTACTGCTACAACTACAACAACTAGAACAACAACGTCTCCTGCTACCCCCACTACTCCTGCTGCTACTGCCACCACCACCACCGTTGTTCCTGCCACTACTGGTGCTTCCACTACGGAGGTGCCCGCTACCACTCGGCAGGCACCGGTTCAAACTACCCCAGCTCCCACCAGCACTACAGAAGCTCCTACCAGTATCAGCACGGAGGAGGCACCTCTGCCATGCAACGTCACAGAGAAATACTGGGTCAAGACAGGTAATGGTCATGACGGTGGATTGAGAGCTCCTTAGGTGTAACCATGGATACCAAGTATAACAATTAGTGCACCATTGTGCATCTTATGGTCAGTTGTGTTGGTGGAGGGATTCAATTAGTTAATGTATTTTATTGTATTACATATTTAGCTGTGTGTTGAATGTCATGGTGTGTTGTCGAATTGACTGATACATTATTTAAGATATTTATTTGGGAGTTCATGCATTTTTTAAATAAACCATACAGTAATATCATTTAAATACCAAATGTTCTTGGCTTTTATAGCTGATCATAACACACTATTTTTTATTTGCAAGTGCTTGACTTGTAAATATGGACACCCTGGACTCTCTGGGGACACTCAGAGAGGACACTCTGGACTCGGCACACACATTTGACCTCTGGTTCTTGTACTTTGGCTTTATTTTTCCCCAGTTCTGTCGCTACAACTGCGGAGGAACCGCCTGGACCTCATCCTGAAGCAGAACCTGTCTAAAGGGTTGAGCCATGCTCTCCAGAGAGCCCTAAATGACACCAGTGCCTATGTACAGGTCAGGCATCTTTCCCTTTACAAGGACAGCTCTGGGTCAGTTAATGTAGGGACATAAGATAGAACTGCAGTTTATTAAAAATCTAAATGCTTTTTGTGTGTCTCTATCTCTCTCTCTATCTCTCTCTCTATCTCTCTCCCTCTCTCTCTCTCTCTGTCTGTCTTTTGCTCTCTCTCTCTATCTCTCTTCCCCCCCCCCCCCCTCTCTCTATTGATTTTCTGCCAACATGCCTTCCAGCCCAATGTGTCTTTATCTGTTTATATCTAATTTTCCTATTTTTAGCCACGTTTGTGAGCCTGCACATGGGAGTGGCACATAACTCTTTCAAACAGCCTGTGTCAGACCATTACCAACCAGGCCTGGTTGGTAATGGTTCCAACTCAGATGTGTATGTACAAACTCTACAACCTACACGTCACTGTTTAGGCAGGATGCTCTAGTGCTCTGGGTGTCGGGCTCCCCAGCCGGAGGGTTGTAGGTTCAAACCCTGGTGTTGACCTACCTGTAAGCATCATTACATCTAACCCCTCAACTGCAAAATGTGTGTGTGAATGGGTCAATGTGAGGCAAAATACTGTAAAGCGCAAATATAAGCAAGTACAACAAATTCACTGCTGTAGGGCTGATAATGATGGTATGTTGGTAAAATATATATCATTTTGAAAGGGGGGAGGTGAGTAGAGGACAGTGGAGAGGAGAGCGATGAGAAAGCTAGGAATAGCAGCGGCAGGAGCAATGTTTGAAGCTAGCCTGCTAATGCAGAGGCTGAGGGGAGGGCAAAACAGGCACGCTCCAGAAATACAGCCTTGACTCACCATGAATTGCTGCCTGGGGTTTTTAGAACACGGCTGTTAGTCAGATTTACTGTTCAACACTAACAACCTGAAAACAAAATCCCTCAAATCAGCTTTGGGTAAAAACAAGGATGGCAAATACTAAGACAGTCTGATATATTATAATGCATTTAAATCATAGTTAAATCATAGTTTAATTGTGTATTTTATATTATAACACCAACCTGCTCTCATACGTAATACACTTTATTTATATAGCACGTTATACAATACTTTATACATGTGATATACTGTACAATACATTTACATTTACTACATTTGGCAGACGCTTTTATCCGAAGCGACTTTACATGTAGTACATTTGTCAATGGTTGGACATACACCAGTGAATTTAAGCAACCAAAATTATATCAGAATAGTTACTTGTCATGTCTACTACTATGTCAATATATTATATTATATTCAATCATCAAACAAAGTTCCTAATGGCCTGAATACTAAGTGCCTTATACTAGTGCTAAGTACACCTACATAAGATCAGAATATGATTTTTTTTTCAGTCGAGAGGGAAAAATACAAAAACATTTGCGGAAGAAACAAGAGTTATGATCGAGTGCTAGTAGGTGGAAAGGTTGCTAGTCCAGGTCGATTGTGAAGAGGTGTGTCTCAATACAATATATCACAATGTCAATACATCAACCAGCCAGTGTTCTCTTTCAATTGTAATGTCTCTCTCTCTCTCTCTCTCTCTCTCTCTCTCTCACACACACACACACATGTCCAGGTTGAGCGAGACGAATGCAGCCCCCACAATGTGACGCTAGGCTACTACGTGGCTAGCGGTAAGATGGTGTACATCTCCTCTGCTGTAGTGGAAGCCCTCAATGCGTACGGCTTTGACAAGCTGCTGTCCGACATCAGGCAGCACACCCCACTGGTCAAAGCTGTCCTGGTTTCTGTGGCAACGTGGCTACCTACGCCAAGCGTGCACCTGCAGCTGAAAACAGGTAATGTGACCGGGAAGGGGTGGTGGTGGAGGTTGGAGGTAATGTATTGGTGTTGAGAAAGACCTTATTATCAGGTTGTGATGTTCATTATGAAGGGGGAATTAAGACAGGGGAGATGCATTGCAGACACTCATTTACTGGATCATTTACTGGATCATTTCAAGTACAGATTTAAAACTATGGAAAACTTTATTTATTTTCACTGCAAAACAAATAGGACAAAAAATAAGAATAGAAACAACAACCACAAAATATTTTAATAATCCTTACGGCATGCTTTTGCAATGACTGTACTTTTATCTAATTTTACGGCCACTGCTAAATTCAACTTTAGAGAATTGAATTGAGATGAGAGACTGAATGGAGAAAAGGGTATAAATATACAATATTAAAAAACTACCAAAACAACTATTTGCATACAATATAAATTCAAGAAAAATGCATTGCCATATTTCTCTATTTTGGTTTTATAGTGTTTGTTGTTTTGTTATATACAGTACGTTATATAACCTATATATTATGACATGTATTGCTGTTGTTGCATTTACCAAGTACAATTGTGCTTCTTTTCTCCAAGTGCTGAGGTTTGTCGGACCTACAGACAACGTTTACTCCTGCAGTTTCGTCCAGATGTTGGAGCAGAGGCTGGAGAAAGCCTTCGACGAGGCTCAGGATAAAGTGCTTGAGACCTACAGCAGCTTAACTGTGGAGGTGAGGCGTGTGTTTGTGAGGACAACATGGTCCCATGTGTTAAACGTCAGTATCAAAGTCCTTATAAACAAGTTTCACCATTAGGTAGCCATCTTTGAAATGGCAGTTATTGAGAAAAAATTGTATGAATGGGGAGCGAGCCGTTATAACTACACTTTCATTGATCACTGCGACATATAAACGGAATGTATACAATTGACCTTTCCCAAACCCCGCCCCGTTCACGTCTCATACCTAGTTACTGTAACTAGTTCAAAATATGCTCCACTGTTATTGGAGGCCATGCAAAATGGGGCGGGCTTGGGAAAGGTCAAATTGAGTCAAATCTGATTTAAAAAAAAACACGTAAAATGTTTGGTGACTTTGTCCCAAAATAAGATTTAAAAAGCAATTTTTCCGCTCAGGTTTTGCTAATTGGCTAAATATGTTATTGATATAAAGCAGATAATTGGCTTTTTTGGGTGCTACTGCTAGTTGACGTTTCAGAATTCTCTCATAGCACTCTATTCAATATTCTGCAAGTGGAATGTCTCCTTATATAGTGCCTCTGTCAGTATTGTAAACGTGACAACATACAATACATACAACACATTCCATAACTCCTCCATTAAAAGTGCTAATAAATAAATCACAGAGAATAGGTTTTAAATTATTGAGAGAAATCATACAGTAATTGTGATCAAATAAATGGGTCTCAATGCCTCTCTACCACCCCATCCTACCACACATACAAACATGTGCACACAGACTACAGCAGTTTTCATGACTGCAGATAGAGTAAATACAGGCATATACCATCATCATGATAAACTAGGTTTCAGCATGGGTCCAACAGACAGATATAGGGGTCTTTAATAATTCATCCTCTGAAATATTTATGCCCGCTGAGAAACGCGATGGGATTTCCTCTTCTCCTATCCACTTTATTACAGTGACTCAGACACATTATTTTCTCTGCCCTGTTTAGCTCGGTGCCTTAATATAGATTAAAAGATTGTTGCGTCCTACAGTACATTTGTGGATTTTACTGTACAACTATCTCATCTATTGATACATTACCTCATCACTATACATCTCGGAAAACCCTATACTCTCTGTTTAACAATTCTCTTTAATATGTACACCATATTCAATAGGGAGATTATGTTCTTCTTTGTCACAAGCGACAATAGCGCTTATGGGAAATGCAGTTTTCCTCTGGGAAACATGAACATAATGTGTATCCTGGTGTGATAAATGTTGAGTCTAATACAGTAATTTACATACAGTATGTGTGTGTAGGTTTGTACAAATGATAAATTGTTAAAGTTGTGTGACATTGATTTCAAAAGATTAAATGACCTACAACATATCGCAAAGGCGTGTATTATGTATACATTGCATTTGGATTAATTCATTAAATGCGTGTTTGTCTGTCGCCATAGATCCAGAGTGTGTTCCAAGAGCGTGGTTCTCCATCAGTCTCTGTGGTCTACATCGTGCGGAACCAAGATGCGGTTCTCAACGGAACCGTGTCGAGTGGCCTCCTCAACCAGCTGACCGCAGAGCTGGTTGGATACTTCCTCTTCTACCCGCCTCTTGTGATCGCGGAGCGTAAGTAGCTTCACATAGTTTTTACCGCGTCTCAGAGCGTGATGATTAGGAAATACGTTTCTGGATGAAAAGCTATGTGAGTGCCCAGGCCAGAATGCAGTTTGGCCTGGATGCACATACCTGCTAACTTGACATGCCTGATGGATTGTTGTCACAAGTCCACCTGCGCAGCCATACGGTGAAACTGTTTATAAGGCGCAGGTAACATACTTTGCAAATGACTGGATGAACCATCTTGTCGTTTTTGCTGACGGCACACCTAAAACACGCACGTATAGCTATAAACACGACGCTGATTGGAAAGTTCAGTTGCTACTCGGACACATTCAAAATTATTCCTATGCTTTCCAGACTGATTGTCACGGCGAAATTAAACTGAAGCTAAGGCTAATATGCCTGCTAAGTCTTAAAGGTGGACTTAGCGATGCTGCAGAAAGATTGTAGACATTTGAACTCCTCAAAAAAAAACACTGCTCCCTTTAATGCAATTGGCTGCTTCATTAGAAGCTCCACCTCAGTCAAATTGAACAAGCATTGCCAAGGCTGGTATACTGTAGTGAGGTGCGGTCTCCACCATTTTGTTTGTAAACCCATTTACAGAGCCCGGGCTGTGTAGAAACACCATGTTATTTTCCCAGCGTGCACAGAATCACATATAGCGATGAGGACATATTCACTAAATTTGTAAAATATTACCGTACAATCGCTGACACCTTCTTTTGGGTAGGTTTCACTAGGGAAATTTAAATACCTAATAAGCATAGAAAAAAATATATATTTTACGAATTAATCTATGCTCATTTGAAACCTTTTATGTGAGTGCTTTAAATCAAGCCACTGCCATGGCTACACTTCTATTAACATCTCATAATGCTCTACATTAATAATCATTCTGTAATGCTGTAATTCCATAAGTCTTTGTAGTTTTTCTAAAATGCTGGCAAATACAGCAACATCAATGCAAAGGCTTTCTGTGACATCAGATCCTTTTATTCTTTCTTAAAATACTGTACATTAAGTACGATTTTCTGTGCTCAGCATGGACACAAATGAAGGGTTTTTGTCACTATTCAAAGAGGGCTAATTTTGTTACTTCTTCAACTGTGTTAAAATCAATTACATTCAATATTTCATGTGTCAGACGATGAAACAATATAAACCACAGGAGTATACTGCAGTGTAAATATTATACTTTTGCCCTTCTTTATTCGGTTTTCTATTAATCAGTGCTGTGCATTTTCAAGTATAAAGCTGACATGCCAATTGGATTAAATCAGTCAGTGAAAAATTGTATTATGTTATTATTTATCTATTGTCCCATTTCTGCATGCAATTATTTTGACACGGTTTTCCACACTTATTATTACTATCCACAACAGTATTGTTCTGTCACCTTTTAATGTGCAGGCAATTTTCCAGGAAGCTGTATTCTTTTAATGGGGTTCTATGAGTGTCACGGTCGTCCCTTAGGCTATAAATTTGACTTTAAAACAAAACTCCATACACCTCGCCTACCTTGCCTCGCTACAAACCCTATTTTTGGCTGCTTGCATCATTGCTTGTATCATTATTTTGCTGTAAAGTGTTGTTGCAGACATAGCTCTGTACTGCACATACTGTATTAGAGCTGTTTAAGATAGACATCATTTTCATTCATATTTAAATATTGTAATATTCAAAAGAGGCCAAGGCATTTTTTGCACTGCAATAAGTAACGCAACACAAGAAAGCCAGAGGTTCTCAGATGGTATTGGCTGTGAATGGTGAAACCACTGCACAATTTGCACCTACATGTTTGTTGTTATCACAGAGAGTCGGTGCTGGTTCTGTCCATTGCATTAATGGTATTTTATATAACCGCTAGTTGTCCCCGGCTTTCCCTCCAGACAGCTGCCCAGCTCAGAGATAAATGCCACTGGGTCTGCTGTGTGATGCATGATTCATAGCATAGCTCGCGTTAGCCCTGCTTCCCAAAAGGAGGAATCTGTATAGAGATGTTGTATGTTCTGTAACAATAATAGGCTCGTAGTGTATATTGCTGCCTTGGGGGAAGATTTGGCCTGGAGCTTATGGAAATATGCCAGAACAAAATCAGACAAGGTTTTGTACATTAATTTGGTGACAAATGCAACCCATTCATTATTCTCTTTCTTCTCTTTCTGCAAGTTAAATAAAGGTGTTAACTATACTGTAAGTGTCCCTGCTAAGTTACACCTCTTGTTGGAGTCTTCAAACAATGATCAATGGCCAATAATTGCTATTGTCTGGGCCATTATACAGTATTCTTTTTTAATAGTCTTAACAAATCTTGCTGGTGGTACATCTACTGGACAACAGCCTGATTTGCCAAATATGTCAAATAATTTCTATCATGATATGCTGCAGAAACATGCACACTAAGGACATGCTCAATGTAGATATATAGTCTGATCATACATTTTATGAAAGACATTGATTACATCAGTACAGTTTTTTTCCACTGCTTCTGCCTCTGAAGGTTAAGAGGGAAAACTATCTCAATCAAACCCAGAGGCAATGTGCTTTCCATTGCCCTGAAAGAGCTAATTTTATCCTGGCGAGATTAGATAAGTATCTATGTGTGTGTTGCTAACTCCCGAGGTGGAGAAACATCACACCTTCCGTGGTCACAACCAAATCACATTGCCAGAGCTCCTGATTTTCATGCCATTCATTTTAAGATTGGGTTATTTTAAAACATTGATGAATATCTAATGAAATTAGTAAATAAAATTGAACAAAAATGATATTGCATGTGGTAGCCTACAGACACAGTTACACGCAGATCAATCATTTTACTCTAATAGGTAAACGGTATGAGCACGGGTTCTTTTAACTTGCATTCTAATATTAGAACAGTTTTTAATCTGTATTGTGACGCTAAGAACAATGCAATCACCAAAGAAATCTGAAATCTGAATTTATTTCAGAACCTGTGTTCTACACTAGTGATGCTATAGAAAACTCAGTTATGCCAAGTTCATGCTACACGACTTTCAAAGTCGTTAGATCGATGTGCAAACAAGACTGTCTTGCACGTATCGGGTGTCTTGACGTTGTCGTGTGATACATGACTGATCAGCGACAGGGGGGGTCTTACGCTACAAGATGTTTCACACAACGAAGTCAATTTCAGTTAATCTATCTCAAACCAGTGTGGAGATAGATTGTTTCATGCGCATAGGCATAGCCTATCTAACGAAAAGGACGTAAAATATAGGCCTGTCCCTCCGAAGTGTCGTTTGCACCTCGTTAACATGGAGACTGTACATTTCTCAGCATATTCTTTCAGTCACAATATTGCTATATAATATAGACAAGGGATACATGTTTCAGAGACTGGAATAATTCCTGTGTCTTTTCGTGTTTCTTCAAGCAGTTCAAATCATTACAGTCTATTACTCCTCCCCCTCGTCCATGTCTTGTGCTCTCATTGGCTGTAGGTTGTCGCCGCTGTCATTATCAGTCACAACCATTCATACTACAGGATTCAAAGCAAATTTTATATACAATATAATATATATAATATAAATAATTACATAATATACTGTATCCTTCCTGTACCCTACCCAGCTCTTGAATACCACAATCTCAACACATCGCTGGCTACCAAAAACTACTGGGTGATCACAGGTAACAGAACACCCACACCTACACCTACACACAAACACGCACACGCACACACACACACACATAACCATTATTGGCTCAAAGTCAAACGTAAACAAGCTCTATTGATTTGGAACAAAACACCAGTTAGCTAAACAGCACTGAGCTCGGTGTTCAGCAGATCAGCAGATTCGATTACCTCCACCCTCCACCCACCCCCATGCACACCACCCAGATTGCCGATTTGCCCTCCTCTGCGTTGGGGAGGTGGCATAGCTGCTCTGCACCCAAAGCCATTGATGTATAATTCACAGCTCCCTAGCAGGGCGGAGGGAGCGATCTTTTTCGAATCACGTCAAGCCCGGGTGTGAACAACGCTGTGTGTGTACGTGTCTGTGTCTGTGTGTGTGTGTGTGTGCGTGTGTGTGTGTGTGTGCGCAGTCCATCTGTACACACATGCGTGTTGTGCCGTCCTGCATGCGTGTGTGTGTGTGTGTGTGTGTGTGTGTGTGCAGTATGTCAATCTGCTGGCCATTTTCTGCCGTTGAGAGACATACTGAGCATTAACATGGTGGGTGTGCTTGTGTGTGCATTCACACTCCATCTGCACACAATGCACGTGTGTGTGTGTGTGTGTGTGTGTGTGCACGCCTCAAAAATAATAACTAAGTGAACGGCCTCAGCAGCTGCAACAGTGTGCTGCAAGATTAGGTTTTAAATGGAAGAGAGAATATTCACACATTCATTCTCTCTCTCTCTCTCTCTCTCTCTTTCTCTCTCTCTCTCTCTCTCTCTCTGCCTCTCTCTCTCTCTCTCTCTCTCTCTCTCTCTCTCTTTCTCTCTCTCTCTCTCTCATTTCGTTCTGTTGCTGCCTTCACGCTAGTGTCAATGGCAGACAACCTGCCTTCATCCCTCCTCATCATACTCTTATCCCCC
>JAODUH010001195.1:0-12997 GCA_027564835.1 Typhlichthys subterraneus
AAGCAAGAGGTTATTTTGTTTTGATCGACGAGCTTTCTCTAGAATGATTTAGATACCTTTAATTTACCTAGGCTATTATTTGGGTCACCAAAACAATTGCCCTCCCAAATTTTTGGAGCAGGAGCCGTCACTGTCACGGACTGAGATCACGTTGTCTATAAATGACCCAGAATCACACTATTTCGGAAGCTCTGCAATATGAACTTGACCATTCAAAACAAAAACATAAAATGGCGATAATACACCGCAAGTACATTTTCTTCACCGCGACAGCCCTACTGCCAAATGCCGTAAATGTAAACGTAAATGTGCTGGCTCTTTCATCGTAAAAGAAACATCAATCATCCAGTGTTCCTTGAGAAGTAAAACTGTAAGAGTTGTAGACTACACCTTCTCAAAACAATAGAAAAGACAGGATTTCGCACATTTTCCTCAACTTCCTACACATTTTTGTATACCGTGCCACCTTTCGTTTTGGGGAATATTGCTACGACACAAATTCTAAGTCGTGTGGAGTATTTAGTTGTGCTCGAGGTGGGCGCATCCTGCGTGCGCCCTAGGCAAAAGGCTGTGCACCACCCAACACGGCAAGTATGTTGAGGCATTATCATGTAAGCTGTTGACTCTCAGAAACTTGTCTTCTGATGCTGTGGCTTTGGGTCTGCCAGACCTTTTCCAGTTCTTATAGGAAGGTGCCTTATAGGAAACTGTACTCACTGACAACTTGGCTTTCGTTGCAATTTCTCTAAAGGAAAGACCTACACTTTTAAGGCTTATAATATATATATATGCCACACCTGGCATATATCTGGAGGTGGTCCTCGGGCGCTGCTGCTCCCTTGAGGGATGGGTTAAATGCAGAGAACAAAATTCTCTGTGTATGTGACAATAAAATAACCTTTACCTTTAGTAACACAGTTCCAACACTGCTTTTATACAGAGGGGTTGTAAGTAATCAACAACATTTGGGACAGTTGTAGAAATTGTTAGCATCTTTCAAGGCTTAATTTACTTAAATTACTCTAGAACAGCTGTAAATTGTTAACCCATTACTTGTTCCCTGAAAAAGGCATTTTTGTATAATGTACATTATTTTTCAGTTTTTGGAAACCTAAACTATTTGTTTTAACCTCTGGCAGTTTACCGCTTACCATTTCAGGTCATTCACTGGATTTTAACTGCTTACATTTTAATAAAAACTTTAAAAAATGAGGGTGTTCTAAAACTTTTAACTGGTAGTGTACATAGCCTCTTCCAAATTATATTGTGTTTAATAGGTTATGCTTCCCCAACTGATGGAGTTATCTGTCGTGTTATTATATTCTAAATTAATTAAGGGAAGATTCCTCAGCAAGCAGAAAAAACACTGTTACACCATGTCCTAGCTGGATGCGACAGCAAGAGAGCGTCCGATGCAACGCAATAGTCGGACGCTCTCTGAACCCGCCCGTTACAACATGTAAACAAACCACGTAAACCTACATATTAGCAGTAGCACAATAGATAGTGTTACGCCCCGATCACACCGAGACGCGTTGCTAAAGGCGCAGCGTATTCAAACGCGCTCTGATAACCCCCGATCACACAGAGACGCGCTGCCTGCTGCAAAAAGAACGGCTGCATGGGCCAACTGTCACATTGACGAACAGCGCGACTCAGCCATTAAACAATCGCATGCCAGTCGCGCCATACCGAACTTAAAGATAACTGCGCCAGTCTAATTGGTGCATTTTTCACAAGTTTTTAAAATACAATACTGTATAGGCTATGTCCAATAAACATGTCAGCGTATTTCGCGCATTTTCTGTCTGGTGTAGAAGCTTGTGAAAGGCAAGTAAAAAATGACAATCGTGTCACTTGGTTTGGCTGTGCTGCTTGCTAGCTTACATGCCTACATGTCAAGAAGGCGAAATATTTGTCCCGCCGTGCAGTGGGGCAGGAGATGGTTTTTTTTTAGGTGGGGGGGACGAAAGTGTGATGAAAAATTTCTCAAATTTAAATTTTCTATACAACTATGATTTTAGTTATTAAAACCAAATAACACATTGCAGTGAAATCTTTCCCACCCGGGACTTGAACCCTGCTGCCCCACGTGAATGGCAAATGCATTACAAGGTTGCCACCAGAAAGTTATTATAAATAGCCCATTTCATGTGTTTAAGTATTTGAGAGTAAGATTTACTAATTTATGGTTGTAGCGCAATTGTCTTGACATTGTTACACATAGTTATGACATAGAATAGACTACTACACTGGTCAACATGCAAACATGATCACTGGTCAACAATGCCATTATATATCTCCCCATTAGAAAAGAAGCAAACCGCTCTGAAATATTACTCTTCAAAGAACAGTCAATTAATAAACCTATGCGCAGAAGAATTGTCAAGCTTTTAAGGGAATTGCCGAAATGGTGCACGTTTTAGACTACACATGGTTTTACAATCCTAAAAGGGAGGTGTTGTATTTTTTCTTTTTTTTTAAGCAAAAAAAGCCAACATATACACAAGAACAGGACATCAAAGGTATGGTATCTGATGATCCAAGACGAAAACTTACTTTACTGTATGGTACAATAAAGTTCCGTGTGGTGCGATTATGAGGTCCAGATCGAGAAATCCTGGTGCTAAACAAATGTCTAAAGCAAGCCAAAATAATAAAATAACATTTGCCTATACATGCCAGGTGCAAATAGCTTACTTTACCGGCATGCCTATACCAACAACCAAAGAGGGTGGGGCATTGAATAGTGGACTATAGTAGACTTGCCAATGCTGATGGTCATCAAAGTAGGCAAATAAACAAATTTAACTCGAGTTAGGCTACATCGGACGTAAATATATAACATAATACATTTATTTTTATTTTTTATTCTCAAAAGTGGGGGTAACTACTGCGCCCCTGCCGCCGCACCGCCACCTAAAAAGTGAAATATATTTCAAATCGGAGGCCTGCGTTGATTCGTGCACACAAGCGCCCGCCCGCCATTCCGCCTCCCAACACACTTCCAGTGTGAAAAGCCCTGAAGGGAGCAAGGGAGTCGGTGATTTTTAGCGCCAGTGCGGAGCCACGGGCCTCTGGGTCTGTGAGCCTCGGCACTCGCTCACAAGCGCGCGCGCACACACACACACACACACACACGCATACACCCTCAGGAAACAACTACGAGAATGAAAGAAATAAAAAAAGAAAGAAGTCATATTACATAAGTGCATAAGTGGATGAATAGGCTATAGCTAGTTTACGTCTTCATAAAGACGCTACAATATTTTTGGTAGAACATACAGTAGCATATAGCCTATGCAATTAATTAAATATGAACCTTTTGTTTTCAAGTATGGATTTATAACCTAAGTGTTTCTATAATTTCATTTTTATTATTCTAAGAGCTTAACATTTATATTAGTTTATTGTAATTGTGTATTTAATAATTAGCCTGTCCATGTGATATGAGAGAGACAGTGATAATCACAAAACGGGGCGGGGATATTGCATAAAAATACCTAGCATTTTATTTCTTATAACCTATAGGTTATTGTAACTAAACTAAATATTTCATTATTTGCATAAAAACGAATTACTCTAATTAATCTATACGTAAAGACGCTATTTAATAGGTTACTGAAATATATTTTTTAATGGTTTTTCATTGAGTAGCTTTTAACCACGCACATACGCACACGCGCACACACACACACTTAAACATACACATTGCCTTGTAGTTGCTGGTCAATGTAACATGCACTGACAGGAAATAGAGCATTGTCGAAACGTCAAATATACAAAAGTTAAAATTCATTACACCACGAGTGAAAAGCAACAATAATTACTACTACAGACTGGATGGGGAAAGGTTGGAATTCGGAAATGTGATTATATTTATTATAACACATATGGTTTAATCGCTTTGTTTTTAAACTCACGCGCTATCAGTCCGCTGCATAATTCGTTGTCTGTAAATTATAAATGTCGCAAATCACTGAACGTGTATAGGATGTCTCAGAAAAAGTGACAAAGACAACAGCACAACATATCCATAACGTGCAAGATCAACATCCATCGGGGCCCCACAACAAAAATGTCGTGTTTGTTTTTACTGGGGTAAAATTGATGGGCAGCACTCCTCTGAAACCTAGTTATTATTTTGATTTGTTTTGTGTGGGGAGGGGGGTGTAGTCTGTAGTGTTTTAACTATAGGCCAATTGTCTGTGGAATTTTATATTTTGTGGTATCAATAAAGTCCTTCGTTGTATATGTTTCAGTAGGCCATATGATGATTGCTTTCCACCCCTCCTGTTACGAAACATGTTATGTGCCTCTGAAACGGACAAATAATTTATTTTACATGGGCTCAAGACAACACATAAAAGCGGACTATGCCGAGGGCCTTTTGAGACCCTTTTGTTTTTCATGTGTGGCTGGCCTCACAGGGAACCTCTGACTGGGCGCATATTCAGAAAATGACCACGGGCCCCGATGACAACATCAGCAAACGGCCAAAAGGATGCATTATGGAGGATTAAGCGCCTGATTAAAAATGCTGCTACAAATTAGCAACGAACACCCATGAGACGACGGGGATCCGTGTACAATTTTCACTTTCAATTACAGCTTGCGCCAGGGCCTTCGAATGCCATCCATGGGATCCATTCACGTGGATCTTTGTAAATTGTAGAAAAAAGTTATTTCTAAAGGCCATTTTACACTAAGCGCGACGCGAAAAAGCGATGTGAATAAGCGAAAAAAATGGAGGGCGATATTTTCGCGTCAAATCATTTACACCGAACGCGACGCGTTATTTCAAATGTTCAGAAATAATTCCTGAATAATTAGACGTCTGCGACAAAAAGTTCAAGAGAGTGGAGGTGCTTTGCTATGGATTGATTGACTGACAAGTTTGGTGCCCGCCTGTTGCTGCGGTGCCAAGTGCATGGTGCCTTCTTTTTATGTAGTCTGCTGACCTAATCCGGAGGGAAGAGAACTAGTCTCAGTGGCGAGTTGTATAATGTGTTCTCTGCAGTTTGTGACTTCGTGTAGCCTATACAGTTCAGCGTAGTGCCCATGCTATCATTTTGAGTGCTACAAAATAAAGCAGCCAGGCTAGTATCAACATGGACATATCCGTCTGTAATCAGCTATCCCGGAGGAGCTCTGGTAAATAACAGTATGTACCTAACATTACTGTAACCTACACAGCAACGCTGTTAAACAAGAATACGAGTGTCACTAGTCTTGGCCAGAAGTAGCAGCAACGTCAGGCTGTATTTCAGGATGACACTTACGCAGTTAAAATGTTATAGATCGTACTTTATTATTATAAATTCAATCCATGTTCGTAGCAATGCCAACCAATGCAATATTGTTGTAAAAAAACGTTAAACTGTCAAATAGATATGTACTTACTGTAGGCTAATCACACCCGATGTTTTTGGAGAGATAGGCTATGGTACTTCCCATGTGTTGGGTGTTTATCGAAGCTTTACTGGCTGATTGTAATGTAAACAGTTCCGCTATTGTCATGTGACATCAATAGTTCGTTGTGATTGGTTAAATTGCCGCGAAAGTTAAAAAAAAATCGACCTTGAAACTAATAAAATATATGTCGCATTTTCGCATTGCGAACATTCACGCTGTATGTACATTGTGTCATTTAATATAATGCATTTAAAATAATTAACCGTCGCATTTTCGCATCGCTTTTTCGCGTCGCGCTTGGTGTAAAAGGGCCTTAAGGGCCCCGAAGCCACACAGGAGGAATACATGTCCAGCGTAGCGACTCACTTTAAAGGCTTTCATGTCCTGATAGCTATACCGCAACTGCTATTTGTGAGTTTCTCACATGCACAAATAGCCTACAGCAACATGTATTTTATACCAGTTAGCCATGCTATTTTATAACAATTGATGATTGATTGACTTTAAATTAAATTAAATTAAATACACCCGTTAAATTTTTTATTAGGCCTTCAAATAATTAGGAAATATTTATGTTAAAGTAGTCATTTTAAATCATTGCAAGGGCGAAGAATGGAAGACTACTGTTGTATTAATAGGCTATATGTGTAGCTAATAGGCCATAACAAATACTATATGCTTTCAAACAATAAAACGATATTAACGAAAGTTGTTTATAATGAACACACATTTATTATTTTTGTCATTACAACTAATAAAAGAGATATGAACATTTATGCATTTGCATCACAGGACTCACATGAAATAGTGAATCAGAAACGACAGTTAAATAGGGCAAGAGAGGAAACGCGTATCTTAACACCAAACCACAAAGCCTAAAGGTTGACAACATTAAATTATATTATTGTAACAAATTCAGTAGGTCACCACGTTTTCACAGATCCAGGGCTCGTGGAAAATGTAATTATTTCAAGACCCATTTTGTCTTCATGTGCTTTCTAATAAAACCAAAGTTTGCGACTCCTTTACCATACACGCCAAAATCAGTGCTTTTTACTCATAATAATAAATATTCATTAGGCTATATCTTATTTTAAAAATCACAATTCGTCCCAACATAGAAAGGTGACATATGCCAATTACCTATGCCAATTATAATTTAATTGAATAGGCTAGCAGAATATTTTCTGAAGACGGAAATCAATGAGTACAGGCAAACTTCTAAAGATATTTTCAGGCTATCATCGGTATCATACATGTATTTACACATGAATATTCATAAATTAGCTAATATTTTCAATGTCTCCTCCATGTCGCTAATTAAGGAACAAAATGTGAAAGCCACAATACTCTAATTTCACAAATAACATTTCGCGTACCTTTACATATGACGTCAGTACCATAACGAATTTGTAAAAAAAATACAATTCTGGGCAATTCCTAAAAATGACAACTGTTTATGTTGGCAGTTTTGCTGGAGAATGTATGACTTTGTGTCCCAGACTATAATATACTTTCCTGTGAGAAGTTCAAATGGTTGGACGGAGAGGCGAGCACCGGACTGAGCATGGCCACTAACTGAACCTGGCTAACTGGTGGAAAGCCGGATGAGGACATGGACGAATTCGTTGAACCGATTATATTATCAATGGAAAACGAGGGCCTATTGAGGGTATTGGCGTCCGCCTTAAGGGCCGGCAGGCCGGACAGAGTGGGGCTTAGTTGAGGATAAAACTGCTTTCGTACATCGGAACCAAAAAGAGACGGAATATGAGGAGTGGAGAATATTGACACGGGCGACGGTAACGCACACGGCGCATTCTGGAACGGAAATGTGCCTCCCGGATGAAATGGACTGTGAGTTGCGTGGAAGTTTTGCAGCCGAAGTCCATAGTTGTAGCCGTATGAGCCGTATCCGAACCCGGGGACCAACCCCGCAGAATCCCGTAGGATATCGTTGGTCTGGTGTCTCTTGAAACGCTTCCTTCGCCGTAAGAAGCTTCCGTTGTCGAACATGTCAGCCGACTCTGGGTCCAGGGTCCAGTAGTTGCCCTTACCTGGGTTCCCCGGTTCCCGTGGGATCTTGACGAAGCAGTCGTTAAGTGAAAGGTTGTGGCGGATGGAGTTCTGCCAAGCTGGGAACTTCTCTAGGTAATAAGGGAACTTGTTGCTGATGAACTCGCAGATCTCGCTCAGAGTCAATCGCTTCTTGGGGCTCTGGAGGATCGCCATGGTGATGAGGGCGATGTAGGAATAAGGAGGCTTCACGAGGGAATTTTTGCTGGGCTTGTCCCCTATCAAGGGCCGGGGTTCTATAACGGATCCCGAGATCTGTTCCACCAGACAATCGGAGCTGCTGAGTCCGGGAGAGGAGATGCTCCCACCTGCATTCTGAGATAAATTATCGTTGGAGTCATTGTCCAAGTTGAAGTCGTTATCAAGATATTTTCTTTCCTTACCGACGGACAGTTCACCTCCAACAACATCGATGTCCACGTCCTCGGACAAGGCGGAATTGTCGGACATATCCGTACCTAAAGTCATCCTTGATTTGAACCCGTTTCTTATTTCACGTACTCACGTTTCCTCCAGGCTGCACACACTTGGTGAATGAATGGTATCCAGTTGCCTGTAAAACTACTCCAGGTTATGCTATCTCAAGCCATATAATGGGAACATGTTGGACAAAAACTGAAAACTGTAGCCAGTGGGTCTTAGTGACTCCGGTTGTCCAGGAAGCAGGTAATTTGCTCTTGCAGTGAATAAAACTCTTCAAAAAGAATGATCAGAGGCCTGTCACAAATCACTGGTTTCCTTTTGCAGCGCGCCTAGCTGTCATCTTATGTATTCGAATGGTATGTTTGTGTTCTATGTCGTTTAACAAAGCTAGTGTATTCCTATATGTATCAAACTATTTTTGCAGCAATATTCAGCGACCGAGTTACATATCCAGCGAGACTATCACAATTCAAAAGCTCTCAAAAGATATATAGCATATCGGAGCACGCAGGTCACGTGGCGTCCGTGTCACTGTTACTAGGAACTAGAGAAATTGAGGTGAGAGAAGCGATGGTGTGTGTGACCATGGGAACCGGCATATTTCATGTAGGTGTGTGTGTGTGTGTGAGTGAGAGAGAGCGAGTATATTATGTATATATGTATTCCATTGTAGGCTACTGTATAATTAAAGATACTACTTTTAATTATAGGTGTAGTAGCCTTACCTAGGTTTATTTTATGTATTTCTAATTTTTAATGTTATTATTATTATTATTATTATTATTAATAATAATAATAATATTTCTCACAGCTCCATGCCTCCAAAGGGTACATGTAGGATAAATATATTAAATTAAACAGCAAAAACACGTATAAAATATAATTTAACAGCAGAACCTTATGAAAGTCAAGGCATATTATTAGTGATCAAATTATTCACAGAATATGCGACTTTGTTGCATAACAGAAGCCATGGATAGCTCAGTAGCACTTAATTTTGCAATGCTAAATTAAAAGTAGGCCATTTACATTTTTACTAGAAACTGCATGTATTCAATATACTATTCAAAATTATTGTGCAATTTATGAATTATTACAGGCTCCCACTACTGAATACTTGGGGGATATCTGTAGCCATACAAAATGCACACAATATTCCGGGGTTTGCCCTTATTCTGAAAATTACAATATTTCTCGTAAACTGTTTACATGTCTGTTTAAAAAGAATATTCCATAGCATGTTAGTTTACGTGCAGTTGAGTTATAGCCTACATCCCAAATATACTCACTTTAAACTACTTACTCGTCCTACAGAGCAGAGGAATTTCCGCATGTTCTAAATAATATGAGAAAATGGAACGGCTGGAGCCGCTTGCTGTATTTACATATTTGCAACAAAATATGATATTTCTCAAAGGGTTCAGTTCATATTTTAACGTAAACAGGCATGACCCAATGCCATAAAATGCAGTAAAAAAAAAACTTGAGACTCATATGCCGAATTTGCTGTAGGCCTATACATGCACCCGAATAATATCGGCATATTCCAGGTGTTAATCGTAAATTCATAATTCAGAAAAAATATCAAATTTGGAATGTCCAAACACAATATGCCAATTACATTCAGAATATTGTCCAAGTCTGAATAATAGTGGAATACTAGTGTGCATCTAAACGTAGCCAAATAAGTTTTAGAAAAGCACAGGCCTATCTATGTCTTTAGTTAATACAAAAAAACAAATTTTTTTTGTAGAGAAATTCTAAGATCACAGCTGCCAATCCATCCATGACGCATCTTATATTTTGATAAAATTAGCCTGTAATTTAGATTGAAATAATAAATGTATCTTATAACATTTTTGTTTTCGAGCAAAGCAAAATGTTATGCATGCTATATTGTGATGGCAACATGCTATTGTCATGCTAAAAAGCATTTATTAATGATTATTTTGCTAAATATAATCTGGTGACTTGTTTTGTTAATTTAGGCCTAAATGCATTTGACATATCTCTGCTGATAACATTAACAGCTGCTCTCTTTAACTTCCGTTTGACTTGTACTATAGATTTTTCTCAAGATTCTGACATGTTCTTTGAGGAACAAAAATGCTATATTGCAACATAACATTTCCCTCAAAGGGTTAAATACCGACCATGGCTTTCATATGCTTTTCATGTGAGAAGAAGGCTGTATTTATGAAATATTTGTCATATAGAATATGAAGGTAATAATTGGATAAACAAATCGGCCTATATTTAAAGGATATTTATTTCAATTCAAGCAGGCTAAATTAATTTGACATACAAAACATTATTTCAGGCCAAATAATTAGCCTAATAGATAAAGTTATATCAGTATCATATAGCCATAGCCTATATATTTTGTCAAATACATTTAAAGAAATAATTGCCTCTTATTTGCTGCCTATGCCTTATAATAACTCAAATAATGATTTGATCTAATTTTAGATTGAATATTTACATTCACATTTTCTACAATAATACGTAGCCTATTGGCTAAACAATATATACATAGGTTAATTCGTTTTGACCCGAGATTTCTTTCTTTAGTTGTATTAAAGCGCTCTCTGCTGTTCAGAGGAGGTAACGGTAATCTTAAGGCTATTCAAAGGCTAATTTACCTTTGCATATTACATTTATTCAAAGACATTGTCAGATGCATGTATGCATCCTGTGTGCATACATAAGAAGAGTTGATATGCATATTTTGTTTTTACATTAACATTTTCAAATAGTTAAATTTTTGTAAGATATTTTTTATTCAGTGACACATAACCCTTTCATTGCAATAACTGTGAAATTAACTCAAATATTTATGGGGCACCATTTTTAAAATGTTGCAACCTGTTCTGTTTATCCAGCTCAGTGTTTTCATATTTAGCATTGCCAAATGTCATAATATGCACTACAACTTTGAACTGTCACATTTCAAACATTCATAGAGAAATTCATGTAAATTCATGCAATAACTATTCCAACAGTAATGAACATTTCAAAATTAATATATTTTCTAAATATAAGTAACATTTATATTTAAATGTAAATATAAATGTTATATGTAATTGTTAAATATAGGCTACTATACAGTAGTCTATATAACTAAATATGTTAAGTGTAACTTATTTAGTTATGTTCATCCTGCAACCAGTAGCCTAAGCTAATGTTCACTTAGCCTGCCAGGCTGTGCCAGCATGATGGATGTGTGTGTGTGTGTGTTTGTAAAATAGAGAGCTGTTAGCTTAGCCAAGGCTACTGTACATTTTAGTATGAGCGTCAATTACTGTCTCCTTCCTTGTTGATGAACATTTTTAACCTCCCTCCACTTCATATTGCAGACAATTTGACTTCCCTATCCATGCTTCGCCATCTAGCATTTAGTAAACACCTGAAAACTGTATTGTTTGACGGACGTAGCAATAGTAACGTTAGTAAGTAAAAGGTGGGCAGGGTTTTGCGAAAGGTTAAGAGTGTGAAGTAAAGAAGAGACCACCCCCAAAACAAACAGACGGCATGGAATCCGTAAATAAGCAAAAGGTGGCAGAGGACTCCAGCCAATCATCATAAATATACAACAATGCAGAGGCAAACCCACAATAAACTGGTCATGTCCTGGTGGAATCCATAACCAATGCACAAGCAGCAACAGCGGAACGCAGTCAAGCAAACGTAATGACAATGAAAGCATGCGCATCATCAATCACTGAAGTCTGATACCAATGTGTCAAACGTCAGCCAGAGAAGTGAACAAACCAACAACGTGAACATGCACGAACAGCAGATGGGCATGTTCATATTTGTTCACCAGAACATTTGCTGCACCAAGTCGAGCTGCGTCCATAGATTCCATGAGCAGCACAACCGCACCGAGACATATAGAGCCTAGCCCAAGATGGGCCAGTTCCAGAGACGACCAAGTGAGCTGGGTCAGCCAACTACTGGACTGTTGAGATGTTACAGGCCATGTCGACATTAAATCCACACTACAATGGCAGCCCTGAACCAAATATAAAGCTTCAGCAAGCTTGCACATAAGCTCAATCACAGCCCAAAGCATTAGCCATAGCAGAGAACTATATAACGAATTTCCTAGCCTCAACAGTAGCGGGCCAGTGTATAATGGTTACGGTGTACAACGAGAGGAGATATGGATTAGTCCACCCATCTTTACTGCAGTCCAATGGGAATGTGTACCCAACACATGAAGTCAGAATACAGGCCCAATCCATCAATCTCAAAGCCTGGAGTAACATGTGAATAATGAACTATTGACAGTGCTGAACCAATGGGTGCTGTTACAACTGCACCGATCACCCCATTCAATTCCACTACCACCTCAATACACGCAATGAGTTGTCCACGATGTCCTGTGGAGTGTTGGCCATAGCATCTTTGCTCTAGTGATGGTTTGATGTGGCGCAGATGCTATTCTGTGGTCTTAGTCACAGATAGCAGTTAATTAAACAAAAACACTTATTTCTTTTGCGGGGGTTCTACCCCCCCTTAGTTGGGTTTAGTAGGAAAAGGCGTGATTCTGTGGCATGCTATCCACAGATTTTACGTAAACAAACATGATTCTTGCTGTCTTTTCTGACTTGTGGTTGACCATGGTTCAATTACACATAGTAACCATCAATAATATTCACCATCAATAATATCCAACAATGTCCACAATTGACATTGTCTGCGATGGAGATAAGCAGCGCTTCCAGGGTCCACTATATGGCCAACCTGCTAGGAGCAGTGCATCAAAGCATAACATGTGTAATTGTTGCCAGTAGGTGGTGCTATGACTGAGCGAATTCTGGAACATGCTCTTCAGGCAGGACAGTTGTCAAACATATAAGGTCTTGTGCAGAAACTACCATGTCCAAAGAAGTTACAACAACTTGATGTTTCTTGGTGAATATTGGGCTTTCAACGCCACGCCAGTTCAGCGAAAACTCACAATTTGAATAACTTTCAATCAGCAATCGTTTAGATTTTTGTGTAGTGATCCAGCATCTTAACCACGCCACCATTGGAAATTCATGCTTATGAATTATTAAGGTTTGGACCATTGGAC
>JAODUH010001196.1:0-10829 GCA_027564835.1 Typhlichthys subterraneus
GTGTATGAATGTGTGTGACTGGGTGAATGTCAGGCAAAATACTGTAAAGCGCTTTGGATAAAAGCGCTATATAAATGTGCCCATTTACCCATTTATACCAATGTCAGTCTATCATGGTTTTTCATCTTAAAAGGTAACACATTTACAACAGTAATCTGGTGTTCAATTGCAGAGATAATTTTCAAAGTGGTACCAGCACAAAGTGTTACAGCCTACTGAACATAGTTCATGAAAAATGATATAAACCAGCAGACAAATACTATAATTTGTCCTTATTGTTTTCTTTTTACTTTTTTGAGCTTCATAGTCCATTTTTGTGGCATTGCTCACTGCTGCTTGGCCGGAGCAGCCCTCCACAGTCTTTGTGGTCTTGTCTGCTGCTGCTGGGCCGCTGCTGCAGCAGCATTCGCCAGCCTCCCGAGTCTGCACCGCCTCCTGTATCTCCTCCAACCCTAGTATGATGTCCTTGCGCATTTGGCCACCGCCCCCCCCGACCTGTCCTGTTTGTCCCTCCTTTGAGGGCTGTCTCCTGAGCCTTGGTGCGCTGGATTTTTGGGGGCGTCTAGCCGCCCCTTGCTGGGAAGGGTCCTGTCAACAGTCTACAGTCTTCCCCAGTCTGTCTGTTTGATCCTAGTCTGTGTGATAGCCTACCTCGCGTCGATTGACTATTTGTTTCACCTGCCCCTTGATAGTCCCTGCCCTATGGCCTGTCCTGTGTTAGCGTACTGTCACACGTATGCAAATTAAAAACTAGGCAGGCGATGGGCCGCCGCCTTCTGGTGCTAAATGTATGTCTTGCCTGTGAAATGTGGGCAGTGCAGGCTATAACACATGTAAATCCTGGTTTCCTGGTTTTGTAGTTCGCTCTTGTTGGACACAAACATCAGTGTTTTTTTACAAGAGCGTGTGTTTTGCCATGGAAAAATGCGTAAGGGCAGTTTGTCAGTTTGACAAGCGGTGTCTATGGTTACCGAAGTCTCCCTGCCTCTCTCTTATAAAACTACATCCAATTGGATCACAGGCGGCCGTGCTGTTGGTTGAGGCTGTGAATTAAGTGCTCAAAGTTCAGCTGTGATGAACTCTAGACGAAGTGGAGAATGGAAGTGAACGGGAGGCGAATATTGGCAGCTGTCAATTTCGTGCATGTGTGACTGTACCCGTACTCTATTTAAGTCCTTGTGTTTTCTTGGGTACTGGTTGGATCGTACCTGCCTGTTTCTTTTTGTTTAATAAACCTGTGAAATCCTGCCCTGTTTTTGTGTGTTTAGGTCCTTTCTGCCGGCCTACCATGACATGTAGAGAACAGTAACAAACACAGAAGGCAGGCTATTACATTGTGAAGACTCGGACAAACTGATTTTCACATGTGGTTTGAATAAATACTTAATACCAATAAACAATCACACTAACAGCATCTCAACAATACGTTACATTTGTGTACCAAGTACAATTCTTTTTAATTTCAGTTTGAGGAGCAAACTCATTGCAACTTTTAGGCTTTTGGTACATGTAGTCTACAGGTAGGTGTAAGTAATGTAAACAAGAGCAGGGTTCCTTCCACACAGAGTTGGCGGTTGGCTGGTTTTGGTTCTGGCAACTGTAACCCGACTCTCATGGTCTTGTCTCTACTGCAACACAGTGTCTTTACCACTGTGATAAAAACTCAGAAGTGCAGGACAGGCGTATTTTATAACAGAAACATTTTATAAATTATATGATAAATACAATGTATTTGATATGGTGTAAATCATATTTGAAAGGTCAGAATGACTGTTATGGCCATTCTATGAGTTATAGAATTCTGGTAATTCTAGTGTTAAATGGTTCAGTTGAAACCAGAAGCTAGACGATCCCATGATTTGGCAGAAAAGCTTTTGTCACCATCTGAGATGACAACACAGGAATTTATGGCACACAATATACAATTAGTACCATATACATTTAATTCATACAATGAGTACAATGTGGGTGTTGTATAATGTAAAAGACAGAATCAATATAATACATTGGCTCTGAAAAATAGATTCATAATTGTTTCCAGTCTGCACCCAGATGGGTATGATGTGCTCTTCATTCATATGCAGTATGTAAACAAATATGTATCATTTCGACATGCTGTACCATTATATAATGAAGTTAGTTCATAGTTGGAGAACAAATTATGGTTAGAATATAACATAATATGATAAATGACAAATCCATTCCATTCATAATGATGCTGTATTGTTTGTTACAACAAATTCAGACATTTGTCTCTCTAAAACAGACTCCAGGGAGATGAGCCAACAATTCATTGTTGGTGCAGAGCGTACACTGTAGTCCATGACTGAAGACCTACAAAAGAACATTTGACAGTATTTATGGTACATATGTGCAGCAGAGGATACAGACAACCATAGCCTTTTAAAATCATAAAGATTTAGCAAGATACTCTATGCCCCTGAGATTTGCTTTAATCTCTCTAGTTTGCCAAATTAGGATCTCTTTACATTGCTCGGTAGTCTTTCTCCTTTACTTCAGGTGAGTATATCATCCACAATGGTTCAGTAAAAAAAAACATACACTACCGGTCAAACGTTTTAGAACACCCCAATTTTATTAAAATTCAAGCAGTTCAAGTCGTGCTACCAATTCCCACATGGTTCCCAATTTGTCTTGATTTCTTACAACCCCCCCGTCTGCATAAAAGTACTGTTGGAACACACTGTGGTACCACAGTGTGTTTTTTTTTTTAACAGTATTGTATTTCAGAAAGTAGTGTTGCTATAAAAATGGCAAGAAAAAGGCATTTAACAATGGAAGAGAGACAGACCATCATACCACTTAAAAATTTAGGTATTTCCTACAGAGAAATGGCCAAGAAAGTCAAGGTGTCAGTGAGTACAGTCTCCTTCACCATCAAAAGGCACTCAGAAACTGGGGGAAACTGACAGGAAGAGGTCTGGCAGACCCAAAGCCACAACAGAATTAGAAGAAAAGTTTCTGAGAGTCAACAGCTTGAGTGATAGGCGGCTCACAGGACAACAGCTTCAAGCACAGCTTAATAGTTGTTGTAATAAGCAAGTCTCAGTTTCAACTGTAAAGAGAAAAGTTTGATCTGCAGTTTGACAGGTCGAGATGCAGCAAGAAAGCCATTGCTAAGATATCAGAATAATACGAAGAGGCTTGCCTGAGCCATGAAACACAGCCAATGTACTACTGAAGACTGGAAGAAGGTGTTATGGACTGATTAATCAAAATTTGAAAACTTTGGTTCATCGCGCAGGATTTTTGAATGTTATTGATTATGTGAAAGGATGGTTCATCAGTGTGTGACATACATCAAACATGGAGAAGGAAGCGTTATGGTCTGGGGCTGTTTTGCTGGATCCAGGGTCGGTGACTTGTACAGAGTGAGAGGCACCCTGAACCGAAATAGCTACCACAGCATTCTGCATGGCCATGCAGTACACTCTGGTATGCGCCTAATTGGTCAGGGGTTCATCCTACAGCAAGATAATGACCCAAAACATAAATCCAAGCTATGCCAGAACTACCTTAGGAAAGAAGAACAAGATTCCATACATGTATGGGAACTTCTGCAACAGAGAATATTTAATTTCCATTTTTAGAAAGAATGCCACAAGTGTGTTTAGCTGTTATATCTGCCAAAGATGGCTACTTTGAAGAGTCAAAAGTTTAGAACACATTTTCGTTTATAAAAATGTCCAATCCAAAAGGTGTTCTTTTGACCGGTAGTGTACTTTTAAACTTCTTATCTTTTTAATGTGAGCGCGGAAGAACCTCAGTAGAAAAAGGAACTTTTGTAATCCCTGGACTGCAAGGGTCATCCGCCACAGGCAGGAGATGAGGATTGGATTTTGGATTGGATATTGATTAATACACATTTGCATTAAAGGGCCATTCCATGAAAACCAAGTATTTCCAGTTTGTTTTGGAATTAGCAATGTCGATGTGACACAGAGAAGTAGTAAGCCTTTCAAAGTAGACTGTTAGCTTCCTGGTCTGTTTTGGCTATAAAAGGGAGAGGGGTGGGGAAACAGGCGAATGAGAAAAACGTGCATTTGATGCGTAGATTACTGCACACAGTTTGTTTGGTAACACCCCTATGAGGATATGGCCAGCTACATAGTATCAGCGAAATATGCAAGGCAAGGACCTGATGTTGATCGCCAGTACGGTAGGCTACACAAACCGTAATTAAACGTTTATGTTTAACATTTGCAGATGACCAAATCTGTAAATCTATTTAATGATACAGTAACTGCAGGTTACCATAGCATAAACAAGTTGAGTCTGCAGGACAGGCATATTATCAAGAGTGATGTGCACATCAATATCTACATTAGATTAACAGGCTAGGCTATTGTTCAGAAACCGTAAACGGGTTAGAAATAGGCTGCTTAAATAATGTTGTGTTGATTTACTTAACCTAAACATTGGCATGTGTCATACCGAAATTGTATCCCCTGACGGAAACGGGCTGCCGTTTTTGGTAGCACAAGTAATATTGTTTTAATCTGGGTCAGTGATCAGTCATATACAAAACATTTAACGTTGCATCCGTTATAATAACAAAGATGATAATAATAACAAAGAAGAATATGTCTTTGTTTAATTTGAACGTTTCTTGGTTAACAGAATATCCTATCACTTTGTGTTGATGCTAGCAGCTAGACACCTATCTATCATAGCCCTGAAGCAGCAAGAACAGCTGCGGTTTCGTGCAATGTAACCCTTCATTCATTCATTAATACGTGATTATGGGTAAATGGCCGTTTAGCAGGCACGGATGGCTGCGATGTTGTGCTATGATATAATTTAACCTTCATTCATGAAATAATGTGTTTGGTAGATACATGGCTGGTTATCAAAACGTAACACTGTTCCTACACAGGGCTGTGTGACTAGCTGCTGCTGTGTTGTTGACACGAACAACAATGAACTACATTCTGCTGCCTGTATCCTTTACTGTAGTCTGGACGGCGAGGTGGAATTCATGCGCAATATTAACACCTTGAAAACACTGCTGAAATGTAACCATACGTGGTCCAAAACAAATGTTCAAACCACGGTTGAGTATCCTGCACTAGCAGTAAAACAGTCGTAGCCTCACGTCAACACACCTACGTGGAAATCAGGGTGGGGTGGGCAGTGACTTGTTAAATTTAAAGCTACAGTCACTGAAATCAGACCGTTATCTAAAGAGTTGTTGTATGATGTGCTATTGCACACAAACCATGTGGTATTTTCACCTAAGCTTGTCAACTACATTGCATTGAGAAGTCAAGGAGTCAAGGAAGCAAGTGAAGAGGAACATTAAATGAGTCCTTTAAAACTCTTTCTTGTTGCTGTTGTCGCTGGTGGGTGATGAGTCAGGGACCTCCTGTTTCATACCACCCTGACAGAGGAACAGGGCTTTTGATTCTTCAGGGATCACTGCTAAAAGGTTTATAATTCATTAACTGATAACTCCCACAAACATCATCACTCTGGACTATCCAGAGGTGACGCCTTTCATGAACCTCAGACAACAACAAAACACCCATTCTACCTCCCCCTGTAGTCAGTTGACCTCTTGAACTATTGTTCCTTTTTCAGGACAAATCAATAAAACGACAGTTGTATCAATGTTTTATAGCTGTTAAACGCTCTGACGTGTGAGAATATCTTTTTAAGGGCGTGACTGTTTTCTCAGAACAATGAAGATTGGATTATCTATCCCCAAAGTTTGTTAAAATAATGCTAAACCACTTGAACACATTTAGAGCCCTATTTTAACGATATAGGGTATGGTATAAAGCGCATACTTGATAGATGGCGGTGTGGCATGCGCATGGTTCAAATGGGATATACTTACAATATGCTGCATTCCAGACAACTCGAAAGTCAAAAATTGCCGGCCTCCTACTAGATAAACTACAACAGAATGTCACTCAAAGTAGGAGTTCCTTGTACTACTCATGGCAGATCCGACTACCCGAGTTCCCAGTTTGACAATGGCGGCACCCATCGAGGCACATTATGTAGACAATACCACCATCTAAAAGCCCATTTATAGTATATTTGCCTGCACTTAATTAAAATAATACATGCTAACATATAGTAAAACTTGTTATACACCTGTATGTAAGTTGATGTCAAAATAACCAATGTCGACAATGTTATTTGGTAGTGTTTACGGTCAGCCATGTTTTATGTTTACATTTAGCGTCGTGAAATTGAAAATTTAAACTGAAATAACTGACCTGCGAGTTGTCTGGAACGCAACATTACTCTCTTCATTATTTATGGGTGTGTTTTGGGCAGATCATAGGTAACATTAATGCTTGCGCCATGGACTGATTGCTATTATACCGGGCTGGCGGGTTTGTGAAAGCACTGAAGTAGACCACCTAGGCAACAATGAGATTCTATCAAGATCCCTAAATTATGTTGATGTAGGTCACACACATATAATATTTCATATTGCACTTCCATATTTCATATTTCCACTTTCTGCTTTGCTGCCTCAAGACAGCAATGCGTTTACAATGCGCTAGACCACACCTAATGTTTAGACCAACCATGGGCATTGGGCACTCAAATGGGTGCATGTGCATTTGCTAATTAAACAACATGGAAAATGACAACTGTGTCGGTCTGAAACTAGAAAAGCCATTTGCGTTCCCGCTTTGCGCCGGGTATAAGATAGGGCTCTAATTGATTACGTTATGACAGTTAAGATAAATTAAGATAATGTGAGTATTGTATTGACAAAAGTAACTTAGCCAAGGATATATGTTTTATACGATATCTCGTCGTCTCCCTCAGAGGTATCAAATGGGCTAGTTTATGGCCAAACTCACATGTGAGCCTATTCCTTATATGAGGAAAAATACATTTCAGTCAATAACTTAAAATATCACCCATGGTAAACTTTCTTGATATCCCATTTAAATAATAGTGGAACTACTAATATAAATACTGCCTCCACATTACATATCACATTCATGTTAATATTAGTCTATATGCTTTGTTAGGTCTTATTCTGGTGCAATTTGAATGATTGATGGCACTATAATTACACGTATCATCCATTCATCTGGATATGATGACTTTATAGAAATATAGCCATTGCCATTTCATTAGTTAGATATCAAGCCTCGGGGTATGCCACATCAGGCCCCCTAAAGGTATAAGAAGAGACTGCATGGTTTCCTGGCTCTCTTCACCTTTTCTCTCTATTGTGAGATCTGCTAACCTGACATGCCAGATGGATTGTTATACACAAGTCCATCTGTGGAGCCATCTATCAAAACTTTTCAAAAAATGCTTGTGTAACGGTGTCCAGCTGCTAGCTATGCAGTGATGTTCCTCACTCTGCGACACCTCATAGGACCTTTGGTGACACAGGGCAGAGCCCATGGGTGGCCTGCCTTGAAGAGTGGCCGCTCTCTGCGTGGGAGATCGAGGTTAAATTCCCAGAGGCGGAGGGATGATCTCCATCATACTTTGAGGTTGATTGGATGAAAATGTGTGTAATCATTTTTTTTAAGTAGCTGTAGTCACGCCTAAACCATTCCCATAGCTATTAGTTTGACGCTGATTGGTAATATTGATTGTTTCTCGGACTCAGACGCAAGGATTTGAAGCTCTCTAGACTGAGTCTCACTGAAGCTTGTGAGATTAGGATGAACTCGCAAGGTTAGAGTTCTCCAGCATAGTATCAGCTGCATATACTGTAATCAATTGTATATCCTATGTATTCTCTTCTTTAATTTATGACACATTACATTTTGTTTGTTTTTTCATTACGTTTTTATATTGTATCGTTTACTGTCAGTCTGCTGTCATCCCTAGTCGGCCTGTTTCAGCCAGGGGGGCAGGGTCTGACTCTAGGCTTGATGCAGCTGTGACGTGTGGCGACGGGTGGCACTGCAGCCTATAGGACCAACTGCAATACACACCCCATTCATAAATTAATTATCAGTTTAATTGCCCTAACCCTAGGTGCCGCACTTGGTTCATATGGTGCTTAATATTATTCTCTTGGTGCTTATGTACATGTATATGTTTTCTAACAATGTCAATAAAGCCAGTTTGGACGATTCTTTATCATAACGTAATAATCATGCAACATAGTCCAACGCTCGTGCCTGAGCAGCGTGTGCATTTCTCTTGCACAAGTAACAAGCGGCGTATTTGTGATCCTACTTTTAGTGTAAATGCTAAATATTAAACAAACCATGCGCACAAATATAACAGTACAGTCCAAAACAAAAACAAAAATTCCTGTTATTTTATGCTGTACTACAACGCACAAATGATCAGGATGATGAGCCAACAACACAGGACCCAACCTACATGTTAGCATCAATGATCCTGTCTTTGATCCTAATTGCAGGTGGGGCTGGTGGTCTCTGGTACTCCTCATACAATACAGGCTTCAAGGCTGGAAAACACAACAAACAATGAGGCTGAATTGATGGAAATGAATCATTAACACAATATTGCATTCAAAGAACAAAGACACGGAAGGAGAAACACACTCCTCTAACAATGTTATAAGAGGGACTGTATTTCACCCACCTAAAATGCCATCAATGTTGTCACCAGATGGAATTTGTCTCAAGATAGGCCAGAGGAATTTTCCCTCCTGTCTTCCATGAAGTAATACAACCAAACGTGTGTCTCCAACTGCAATGTCCACCTCCTTGTTGCGTAGAATAAGTGTGACACTACGGAAATGTGCATTATCGTACAGTGTTTGTCATTAAATTTACCAATATATTATAGTTACAGCCTCTAAGAATACTTACGCACCTTAGTGTAATCCTTACATTATATTAATCCCTACATTATTTTTCTCTAAAAACATTTATATCATTTAAAAATTAGCCTTCTTATCATTACACTTCAGCACTGCAGGTACCTTCCAGGTAAGGTGAGGTTTTGTCTCCAGTTATAAGTTGTCACGTTCTGTCCATAGTTCACTGTGATGCTTTTGGTGTCCATATCAATATGCTGGTCAGATTTGTAGTGAAGCACAATCCTTTGGAAACCTGATGGACCAAGTTGTCCATTCATAGACAGCTCTAGTTCAGAAGAAGAGACATTCACTTTAAAGTCACACAACCTCTGGGAAAACAGAGGTTTCCTGAAGGTAGAGTAATATGTTACTCAATGGTGACCTCTGGTGGGATGATGCAGTAGTTGAAGAATGAGTGTTGAGGAAACATCATGAATATCATAACATAATGGAAGGCTCTGGTTCTCATTTCTTAATATAAACCTCAGGAAAGGAACTAAAAAATAAAGAAATAAAGATTAGACAGGACAAGAGAAATACAGTACAAAGCAAATCACATAGACCTACGAACTGTAAAATATCTGTGGTGTATAGTAACATACCAACTGAAACATATTTGTAGTTTAGTAAAATAGCCTACCAACTGGAGTGACATGAGTGGCTGCCACACTGGTAGATTTACGCTTATCCATAAACCTGACATGTGCATAATCCATGGTCATATCTGCAATATCCAATCAGACATAAGATTCAATAAGTGTAAGGTTTATTCAGATAGCAGATATGGCTGTACCAGGGTTGCCAACTCGCTATTACCTTTATTCTCACGCTCACACACTGCCCAAACAATTCTCAAGCCCAAACTCCGTTAGGGTAACAGATGGGCAAACGCATGGTTCGTTTTGTGCATTTAATATGAACGGCCCACTGTTCAGATCAAATCCATTGGTTGTTGCGGTAGAGTGCAAATCTAATTTCAAAACTTTCATATCGCTTCGGAGCGCGCAGAACAAGGTGGCATAATATGTCTTTAGCATTGTTTTGCTATAGCCAAAAGGGTAATTGTAACGGACAGTTTGAAGACTATAGTGGGATGAGAATGAAGTAAAACAGATAACGCCATAAACAGCAGGTTTGGTTGCCTATAGCCTATATGTGATTATTTCCACAACATTGCCTAATTTAACTTAATAATCATAACCTAACAGGTAATGTAATTTCAATGGCAAATTTGCTTCCAGATGATACAGTAGCCTATGCCATCCTATCTTTATAGAACCAGGAATATTCAGAAAACAACTGCAATCTGTGTATTTCATACAATAAAACGAACCTGTGTTCATTAGTGTATGTCTATATTGTGAAATTATATTTCATTGTGTGGAAGTCCCAGGGTGGTGTAATCAGTCAAGTATGTTATATAGTCCCAGGGTGGTGTGATCAGACTCGCCTGTTAAATAGTCCCAGGGTGGTGTAATCAGACTAGTATGTTATATAGTCCCAGGGTGGTGTAATCAGACGCATTACATATAGTCCCAGGGTGGTGTAATCAGACTAGCATGTTATATAGTCCCGGGTGGTGTAATCAGACTCGCCTGTTAAATAGTCCCAGGGTGGTGTAATCAGACTAGTATGTTAAATAGTCCCAGGGTGGTGTAATCAGACTAGCATGTTATATAGTCCCAGGGTGGTGTAATCATACTCGCCTGTTAAATAGTCCCAGGGTGGTGTAATCAGACTAGCCTTTTAAATACTCCCAGGGTGGTGTAATCAGAGTAGAATGTTACATAGTCCCAGGGTGGTGTAAACAGACTAGCATGTTAAATAGTCCCAGGGTGGTGTAATCAGACTCGCCTGTTAAATAGTCCCAGGGTGCTGTAATCAGACTAGCATGTTACATAGTCCAAGGGTGGTGTAATCAGACTAGCATGTTATATAGTCCCAGGGTGGTGTAATCAGACTAGTATGTTATATAGTCCCAGGGTGGTGTAATCAGTCACGCCTGTGAAATAGTCCCAGGGTGATGTAATCAGACTAG
>JAODUH010001197.1:0-12993 GCA_027564835.1 Typhlichthys subterraneus
ACTCTCTTAAGCCCTTATAAGAGCTAATATATATCTGAAATAGAATATCTAAAATATAAAGCACAATTTTCTACATGATCAATAGTCAAATAGTAAATATATTGTATGAAGTTAAATTTACTTCATAAGTGCATCTCCAGGCTTGCTTTACAAGTTCAAAAAGACGGCTCTGTCCCATTTAGCTCCATACAATATGCTAGTTAAGTTTTAATAAACGGCATCTTGGAAGAAGAGCGCTTGCTCAACTTTTTCTTTTTCGGCTGCCTCTTTAATACTTTGTTTCTTATGTCCGCTTTTGTGTTTATAATCCATTGTTGCATTTCCTGCTCTTCAAATTGAACAGACTACTTGTAAAATGATTTTGCTATACGCATGTTATATCATCATCATATCCCAGAATTCCTCTGGCCAACTCCACACATATTAATTACCGTCTCTCCCGTGCCAGGATCCAGGGGCCAGAGGAATTCTGGAATATGATGATGATATAACATGCGTATAGCATGTTATATCATGTGGATCCTTGCTGCCCAGTGTCTCACCAAAGCTGGCATGCAGATGCTGTGGTGAAGGCTACTTGCATTCTCCACAATTTTCAACGCTGGGAGGAGGGAGACGATGAGGAAGACTGGCAGCAGTGTTGCCAACTCCTCAGTAAGGAAAGTAGCTATTGGTGGGGCTAAAAGTCGCTAGAAGTCGCTAAATGACGTCATAGCCTAATTTGCATAATTTGCCATGTGTTGTGCATGTCACTGTGGGACAGGAATAATGTGAGAGAGACAAAAAGTGAGTAAAAACACTCGATAAATATTTAGAACTATCGTATTGGTCCGAATATAAGACTGTGTTCTTTTTTCTTTAAATGCGTCTTATATTCAGGGTCTAGACAAATGGCATACATTACTTGTAAGATAGTTTATGCACTCATCCACCGTTCCTCGCTACTAGCATACAGATGCATGAAATATGGAAAGACTGAGGAGTTACGATGCTAATTTTAAAATCATTGTGATTAGTGCAGCAGAGTCATAAAACAACTCTCAAGCAGCTAAGAAATATGGTGTCACTGAATGCAACGTTCAAAATATGGAGAGCGCAAAAAGACAGAATTGCAATGAAACAGTCTTAACGTTTTCATGCTTGTCTTATATTCGGACCAATACGGTATTTTCTTCTGTCGATTCATGTTTGTTTTTTTATATTACCATTTCAACCTCCTCCTTTATCCGGACTTGGGACTGGCAAAATTAACCATAAAGAGACACTATGGAGATACGAATGTTTTTTTTTTTTAACCTTATGGTCCACTAAGGAGCCTAAAAGTCACAGAAAAACATGAACATTTTGTACCATAACATTTTTAACATTTCCGTTGTATACAATATACATTACCAATCTAAATGAACCAAAAAAAGACTACAAAGAGAGTGCTTTCTGTCAATGGCAATGTGAGAAAATGGTTAAAAAAATACATATTTTTCAGATTTCCCTCCACACACACAGGCTGTGCTTGCTCACGGAAAGAATCGTCATTTTGATCAAGGCTCTCTATGGCAGGTTCAGCAACTGAGTAATCTGACCTAAATGAGTAAGCAGCTGATGTGCCAAAAAGCTGCAAAACATGATCAGACAGCTGGTGCTCATAGCAAGCCTCACCAAACAGCTTCAGTCCATATCGGATGTGTAGGATGGAGTTAAGGGTCTGCAAGGACATCCGATTTCTAAGTTTGCTTTTTACTACACTCATTTGGCTGAATACTCTCTCGACTTCAGCATTTGAGTGTGGCAAGGACAACGCAGACACAGCAGCCATGGCAAGTTCTTGAAACGGGTTGATATCAGTTGCATCCCTGAACTTCAAAATCACACACATCGCTTTCGGACATTGTTCTCATCCTCAGGCGCAAGGTGAAGCTCAGCTGCCTTTGACTCAAAAAGGTAACCAAGGTATGGTTTGGGACTGATGTAACCATCTGTTGGCCCTTTGAGTACATCAACATTTGCCATTAGATTCAGCACCCTGCTGCTCACAGACTTGATCAGGCTAACCAAGCTGTCAAGTAGCTTAAGAGGATCTACATGATCTCCCTCAAAAGCCTTGATGGCTTTTGAGCCATCCAGCACTGACTTCAAAAAAGTGAGATACAATATGTTTTGAGGATCATTGTACATGGAGTATAAAACCTCAGCCATGTAGCAGTGCTCATTGGACTTGGTGACTGCAAAATACAGCCTAAGCTCCTCTCACTGGTTCAAAATGCGTGAAACCGCCGGTTCAGTGGAGAGCCAATATGTGGCACAGACCTTGGTTATCTGTAAAGGTTTCTCCCCACAGTTGATGGTCTCATATATGGCCTTGTAGGCCTCCCTGTGCTTTGGAGACACTGAAAACCAATTATATGTCTCTCGTACCAAGTACTCAACACTACGGGAGATGGTGTCATTGGAAGCATTACATACATACAGCAAGCTGCAGAGTGGCACACACAGCGAATGAGGACCAAATCTTTGAGCTCTACATGCTTCTCCAATGTGATCACATGCCAGCATTGAACAGTGTTCAACGATAGCTAATACCATGGTGGCCTCAGCCTTCTTTGCAGAGTCTATTTGTTTAACCATGAATGGCAGCTTGTTTTGCATAGAACTATACGGCTTTGCCTTTTGAGTATGTTTTCGAGTTGTCATGTGTTTTTTTACATCGCTAAGTTTGGCGTAGAAGTCAGCCTTACAATACAGGAAGTATGCCCGTGTATTATCTCCAATAAACAGCTTCAACCAGCCTTTGAATTCAGGGTTTGATTCCCACTCCTTTCTGTATTTTTTAGTGTACAGTTTAGACTAAGACATAATGAGCTAGCTAGCTAGATTGATGTTTAGCTTACAGAGAGGCGCACACACAATGTACGAGGTGAGTAAGTGCAAATGCAGTTATTTAAGACAAAAAACATTTTCAAATGCAGTGATTTATTTAAGACAAAAGAAAATTTTACATTTACAAGCCAGGGCGGCGGGATCAGCCAGCGGGATCAATCTCGGCGCATGCGTGGTTTATTTGCAGTCTGGACGTGGAGGGTGAACATGCTCTGGCTCTGACTGCTGCGCGAGAACTGGGCCGCCTGTGAGTGCGTTGGGACGGGGGAGGGGCCCACGGCAGCACCTGCTGCTGGAGGACAAGAGTAAGAATGATATGTGCTTTCACGTCAGAGTCTCCAAAAGTCTTCAGTAACACCAGAAAAAGTCGCTAGAATTGTCGCTAGTCGCTTTTTAAAAAAAAGAGTCGCTAGAGGGGTCTGAAAACTCGCTAAATATAGCGACAAATTCGCTAAGTTGGCAACACTGACTGGCAGTAGGACAGGCCCCCCTACCATCGGAGCCTCAGCTTGCCATGCAGCCCATCCAGCGAGTAGGCAGCAACAACACCTCCAGGGAAGCATTGGTAAAAATGTGTTTTTCGTGTGAATGTTTTTTTTTTTCTTTTATTGAAACCAAGCAGCTAGTCACACAATGCAACACAAAACAGTAAGTATAGTCTATATTATACTAAAAATATAGTCAAAACTATAATAATTGAAAGAATAATTTGAATAACATTTTTTAATGATCAACCACAAATTTATTAAACATTGTCAAAAACATTAATTCAGATATTCTTATATTTTTAATGTATATATATATATATATATATATATAAACTATGTATGTAGGCCTATCTATGTTGTATCTATGTATGTTACACATTATGAGTGTTTTAACTACAGATTTTATATGAAGCAGGTATTTAGCTCAATTGTCAGAGCTAAATTCTGCTTCATATCTGCTGAAATTTTATTTTGACCTCTGAATGAATGCGGGGAGGAAGGCGCCTCAACCTCCCCGCTAAACTTGAAAGAAAATGCTCCTCATCATCTATTTTGGTGTTCAAGGCACTGAGGACAGAGCACTGATACTCTGTAATCACCTCAGTGCTTCTTTTTCTTTTTGTTGCCGAAGTGTAGTGGGCAGGAATTTCAGGTGTACATGGTGGAGGCACATTTGCGGAATCAGGAGATCTGGGCTGTGTGTTTGCTTGGGTCTCTGAGCTGTCAAATGTTACCTGTATGGGGGACAAATCAGAATAATTATATATAACAGTTTACTTATGAAGTAATTCAACTACTACTACTACTACTAATAATAATAATAATAGGCCTAATACCTTTCTTTTAACAGAAATGTAGTTAATTCTTACAATTCGTAACACTACCTTACCTCCACTGGTGATGATAGGGACTCAATGAGAGCCTCTACATCGTCATTTTCATCTAGCCTATTCTGGCTGAAATTACTCGTTGTGTCCCTGTCCTGGATGTATGGCTCCAAGAACTGTAGGATTGACAAGAATTTCCACCTCCGACTGCCTGCTGCCCCTGAACATGACTTCTTCCTGTCTTTCCCCTCTTTTTTCTCTCTCCTATATGTGTCCCTGAGGTATTTTCATTTTTTTCGACATGTCTCTACTGAAATGTTGACAGAAATATGCATACATAGGTTGTCAATTCAGTACCGGTACAGGTATACAGTAGGCTATTTTTTGAGGAAACAACTTGTTTACCACTTCATTACAATAGTGGTTCAATTCACCAACCATCAGGAACAAACTCCGGAGACTACATACTACAGACTTGTTACTTCTTTTTTTTTTGATGTTGTAAAAGTTATAGAAACAAGAAACATTAAGGTATACCGGTAGGGTACGTCAAAATATAGGCCAACTCTGATTTGCGAAGCCAACTGTCGTTTGTGGTACCGGTAGTAGACATACCAGTACGGTAGGCTGATGTACAGTATGTTAACTAATTGCTTCTTACCTGGTAAACTCATGCAAACAAAATGTTCCTCCAAGCATTATTCTTCATATTGATGTTATGATAGTCCGGAGATGTAATTTTGTATAGCCACCTGTACTCAGATATTGCATAATCAGCTTTTCTTCCATTGTTCTTTAATCTTTGGTGACGATGTAGCATTTGTCCTGCCCCTTCACCGCTGCGAATGGACGGCTGGGGAAACAGTGACATTAATGGGTGCTGCGTTTCACCCAAAGTAGAACATGTTTCAGCATGTAAAAAACGTGGCGTGAACGTTCAGCGTGAAATAAACGCTCAGCTCCTGGCGTTTTTATAAGCCTGGAAAAATGCGGTGCTCCCATTGGAATCAATTGAAAAATAACTCTTTGGGGGACACGAGGCCAGCGTCAGGGTGGATGGAATTATTATATATATTCCAGGCAATTTTGGCACAAAACCTTCAGGCGTCCGTTAGAAATATGAAGATGAAGAGGAAGTTCACCTTTCATCACAACGACACGAAGAACACATCCAAATACGCAAAAGCATGGCTTCATTAGAAGAAGATTAACGTTAATTGCCCAGCCAGAGACCAGAATCCAATTGAACATCTGTGGGATGATCTGAAGAGGGCTGTGCACAGGCGATGTCCTCGCAATCGGACAGATTTGAAGCCCTTTTGCAAAGAAGAGTGGGCAACTATTGCCACGTCAGGATGTGCCATGCTAATAGACTCCTACCCAAAAAGACTGAGTGCTGTAATAAAATCAAAAGGTGCTTCAACAAAGTATTAGTTAAAGGGTGTGCACACTTATGCAACCAGGTTATTGTAAGGTTTTCATTTTTCCCCCTCAAAGATTTAAGTTTGTTTTTCAATTTAATTGTTCATATTAAAGGTGGAAAAAGTTCTGACATGATTTATCTTTGTCTCATTCTTTTACATCACAAAAACCTGGCATTTTGTATACTTTTTATATCCACTGTATAAATGTGGTGCAGGTACTTAAAGCATATGTCTGACTGTAGTCACGGCCTTCACAGGCTGTGGAGTGATATTGTTTTGATTTGATCTGGAAGTTAACAAGCGTTCTCGAGAATGCCTTCAAGAGCAGGACATAGTAGAGCAAAAGCAAATAGGAGTGTTCTTCTGGGACTCTCCTGTCCTGACAAAATAGCAGAGGGTCCCATGACATTTTATGCAAAGCTTAGGTAAACATCCTATCTGTCTGGTTCAAAAGGCAGTGTGATCATCCTGACTTTCATTTGAGTGGATCCAGCCATGGGGAGACTTCTGGTGCAGACCACCCTCCTCTGGATATTACTGGCTGTTGTTGCCCAACCCCCTAAACAGGTAGGGCCACATAAACAGAATATGCACAATGACAGAGGGGCATTATTCAGTTATGTTGTATATTGAAATATGTGTAATTGATGTTAAAACTACCCCTATCCTAAATTATTTAAAGGTCAGGGAAACGATTGTAAGATGATACACTTTTTGTCAAATTAAGTAAGTATCTCTTTCCGGTCTGCTAGCTGTCGGTAAAATATAGTGTTTCTACACAGCTTTGTAAATTGGAACGCAATGTGGCGCAGACCGCACCACACAGCTAGGGCTGGCCAGCTGGCCCCAAATACTCAACTATTCGGATATTCATTTATTAGGTATGCATTTGATTTTCAATATTGGCATTCAAATATATATTTTTTCACATCTTCATTCGTGTTTTACAAACTACTTTCTCTTTTTAAAAAAAAAAAAACATCTTCGAATGGTCCATTCCTTCAAAACACACATTGGCTGTATGTAACTGAGGATAGCTCCGTTTGGATCAATTCAGGTGTCAGTCAAAGGTGGCCATTTTGAGAGCTTGGTTAATGTTTACATGCGAGTGCTAATGTGCTAACTGAAGTTTTGTATAATGGAAGATTACACCTGCCAGCAGATATAAAATACTAAAATACTGCGTGCAACATCAGTAATGTGCAATATTTTTTTATTTAGGTAATACTGTAATGTGTATTGCACAAAATATTTGACCGGATTAGATTGTCTGGAGTGGAACTTGCTAATGTCAGAAGATCGTTTTTGATTTTTAGCAATCTGTATAATAGTCGACGGTGAGTAAAGTTACAGATATTGTTGGCACTACCTGCTGTTGCGATTGTATCTTGGAATAGTTTATATAAACTGAATCACAATTTTAGCATTCTAATAATTTGTATAATTAACTATACACAGATACGCGTTTTATATCATCCCCGTCCTCAAACTTTGGGTATCCACTACTATTAATTACTGCCATTGCTTTGATTCTAAAAATAGTATTCAGGCCTAGCCTGATGTAACCATAATCATTTTGTGAATAGGTCTGGCCACACTCCATTGGGAAATGTTCGCAGTCGTCTCCTACTTGATGTAGAGATCTGGTTAATTTTCTATTTCCATGACTGTAATTTCAGTTAAATAAATTGATCCAGAGCATGTGTTTTTTTTCTTGTACCACATTAACATTGTTAGTAAGTTTTTTTATTTATATATAGCTGTATGACTTGTAATTTTCCTTGGTGAACTCCATTATTGACCAGAGTTTAGACTGAAAATTGTTGATGACTGCAAGACATGTAAATTCTGGGTCAGGCTGGAGCATGCTTCAGACGTGGTGTCAGCGGAGCGAAATTGGAGGGACGCTCTGTGTTTTTAAAAATGTCGCTCTGCGCCAGGCTAATTCGGGCCAGCCCTACACACACTATCCTAGCGTTGGCAATGCGTGTCCAATTCTGAGGGCACCCTATAGCATTGAAGGGAAATGTTTTGTTTTGATTTAGTTCAAATAATACTTCTCCAGTATAGCTTACGTCACCTTCACGTAATGTCAGATATTATTCTGTTCTGTTTAATCTGTCTTGTTTGTTACTGCACTGTTCAAATAAGAACCTTTGACAAACAGACACAGGGTGGATGACCTGTTGCATTTACCTTTACTTTTTGTGTTTGTGTGTAACTCCATCCATGAAATTACATCAAATAAAAAAGTGAAAACAAAGCATTTTCAGAGCTATGATTGGAGTCTGGAAGAATAAGTGGAAAGTAGTTATTGAATGCCCTGAAACATTAACTTCTGTTAATAAGGTGAGGTGTTTCAATATTATCATCAAATATGCTTGACAAAGAAAATATTCAATAAGAGGGGTCTGTTTATTAAATATAGTATATAGCTTCCATTGCTGGCAACAAGGTGGCCCAGTGGGCAGCATTGTGGCCTCGCAGCAAGAAGGTCCCGGTTTCGAACCCTTGTCGTCCCGGTCTTTCTGTGTGGAGTTTGCATGTTCTCCCCGTGACTGCGTGGGTTTCCTCCGGGTGCTCCGGTTTCCCCCATATCCATTTAAACATGTCAGGTTCACCCTCCAGTCAGTGCCATTGACCAGATGGCCTCTACCTGGAGTTGGTCTGCAATGCCCGCCTACTGCTCCCTTGAGGGATAGATTAAATGCAGAGAACAAATTTCGCTATTTGTATGTGACAATAAAAGCACCTTACTTAGTTTCTCCAGGAATTCAACATGATTAGGATTCTCCATTGGTCTGATTCAGATTAGATCTATTCCAAAGGTTTTGGCAAGTGGAGCAGTCTTCCTGAATGTAAAATATTACAATTAATAAAGGTTTGATGAATTGTCAAAAAGGTGTTTATTGGAATGAAGGGATTGTGTGCGGTAGAAAATCATAAAGGCTTACAACATTTTAAAACCTCAGAAAATACCTCTGGTATTCTTGAACAGTTAATATTAATACAGTATATAACAAATGATTTTATTCTGGGGCACTTTTTATTTATTTGGGGAAAACCCACTTGATCTTTGATCGATCTTTGGTCAATACCATCACTGATCAGGTAATTGATAAACAATATTCAACTAAATGTGTGGTTTGATGTGTGGTTAATGTATTTCAGGACTGGGACATATACAGCTTCCATATCAACTCCACAGTGACCAGTCGTTATGCCACCACTATCATCATGAGCCGCGTGGTCAATCGCATTGATGCAGCTAAAGAAGTTGAATTCCAAGTCAGAATTCCCAAGAATGCTTTCATCACCAGATTTAGAATGTGGGTTGTTAGCAGAGACATGATATCAAGTGATGCTTTGTATTTGCTTTGTCTGTTCAAATCAGAGGCATTGGGCCTCATTTACTAACGTTATATGGAAGAACTCTCCCACTTGTGTAAGTGGGAAAGGTATTCTTTCTTCTTCTAGTCATATTTCATGATATATATATATATATATCTTTTTTTTTTTTCAATAAATTACAAGCATTATGTCCTTTTAAAATACATAAACACTAACCTCGTGGTCTATACTACTTAACTCTGGGTTATCAGGGAAAATCAGGGTTGACCAACTCTGCCTGCCTAAACTGGTGTTATACGGTACTGGGGACTGTGAAGATATTCGTTTGTTGAGTCGGTGTTACCTTCGTTTGAGTTTGTGCCATAGACATATTATTAGATAGACACATTGAAGAAAATGGCGCTCGATCTTACAAGTATATTTGCTTATTGTCGCAGTGAAGTGAGATACTCTAATTAAGGGTGTCGCCATATTGGCAAAGTGGCTGTTTTGACACATGCACAGTACAAACAGAAGATTACGTTGTAACCTGCGACACTGGAGTTCCAGACCAGAGCTAGGAATTTTTGTTTTTGGTATAGACTTTACTGTTATATTTGTGCGCATGATCTGTTTAATATTTAGCCTTTACACTAAAAGTAGGATCGATGTTGTGCTCACAAATACGCCGCTTGTAGCTTGTGCAAGCGAAATGCATGCGCAGCTCAGGTACGAGTGTTGGACCATGTTGCATGATTATTGTCATGACAAACAATTGTCCAAACTGGCTTTATTGACATTGTTAGAAAACATATATATGTACATAACCACCAAGAGAATAATATTAAGCACCATATGAACCAACTGCGGCACTTGAAAAAAAGATTTGCGGGGCAGTTTAACCGATAATTTATGAATGGGGTGTGTATTGCAGTTGGTCCTATAGGCTGCAGTACCACCCATTGCCACACATCACAGCTGCTTCAAGCCTAGAGTCAGACCCTACAATATAATCATGTATTATTGACGTGATTAGCGAGGTTACAGTAATACCGTAATTGGTTCTGTCTCTAGTGTGCCGCCGCCTGTCTGCCATCGTGAATGTGGTCTTGACTCAGTGTGTTACTTTCCAGACTTCTGATTCAAACCAGGGTAACGTTTATTATGCCAGTCACATACAGTACGAAAGTCTCCCACTAACATCGATCAAACTATCTCCTTTACGTCTCTCTCTCTCTCCCCCGCTACGCTAATTGGTTCTGCCCATAACCTAATACATCCATGGTTCATGTAAATAATAGTTGCCGTGTCATGTGCAGACATGTCCGTCCCACGTCGCTCTGTGACGGTGTCGCAGCGACCCTAGCTTTCTCCCTAAATACCTGCAGCAGTAACATCTGCTTGCATTGTGTATCTATTCCCGTAATCTTTAAAATTAAGATGTAAATTGTCTCTTTAGTGTTCCATATTAGTGGTGATTTAAAATGTGACTATATGATATTTTTAACATTAATATAGCAGCAAACACCTAGTAGGCTATTTTCAGGCTGCAGCGGCGGCGCAAGCAATAGCCTAGCTCAATGACCATATGGGCCTGGGTTAGAATCTGGCCTGATGTATTTTCCCGATATCTCTCTCTCATTTGCTTCCTGTCTGATATGGTCCTGTCCATATTGGGATGTGCCAAAGAACAGTTGGGAGATGGCTTACATTTCTTTGGCGGCAAGTCAAAGAATTTCAGTAGGGCGCACAAAGTAGGTATTTTTGTCTGTCTCTCTCCAGCTCGGCCTGCTAGTTATTTGCTCTGCCTTAACACTACCAGGTAGGAAACTGTAACAACAACCTTTTAGACCTTAGATGAGCAAGAGTAAAATAATAATAATAATCAGGAAGAACGCAAGTAGTGGAATGTGAAATATGAATTAGTTAATGTATTTATGACCAGCTTCATCCTGCAACACTGTAAGTTACAGGCAATGACACCACACTGTCTAAAATATTACTAAAAACTGATAATCCCAGATGGTTCATGAATAAACACTTTCTGCTGTATCATTTATTCCTTCAATAATATGTTATGACAATTAGCAGCACAGTGCAATAAATACACGCTATCTACAGTGGATATAAAAAGTCTACACACCCCTGAACACATCATTTCATTGATGTGTTCAGCACTTTGTCAGCATTTGCTGTTTTTAAATGTGCATTATAAATGAAATGACTAGACCACTTGACCCTGTTAAAATGCCAGGTTTTTGTAATGTAAAAGAATGACAAAGATATATAATGCCAGAACTTTATCCACCTTTAATGTGACCTATAATGTTAACAATTCAATTGAATTTATGGAGAGTTTCTGCTTGAATTTCTTTGCAGGATGTCAGAATAGCCTCCCAGAGAGGCTGTTTTGACGCAAACTGCCTCCCATCCTCATATATATTTTGCTTGAGGATGCTCCAAAGGTTCACAATAGGGTTGAGGTCAGGGGAAGATAGGAACAACACCGTGAGTTTCTCTCCTTTTACGCCCATAGCAGCCAATGGCACAGAGGTATTCTTTGCAGCATGAGATGGTGCATTGTGAGGCAACACTGTGGCCCAGTGGATATCACTTTGGCCTCACAGCAAGAAAGTCCCGGGTTTGACCCCCAGTCGTCCTGCCCTTTCTGTGTGGAGTTTGCATGTTCTCCATGTGTCTGCGTGGGTTTCCTCCAGGTGCTCTGGTTTCCCCCACTATCTAAAGAACATGTTAGGTTCATCCTCCAGTCAGTGCCATTGACCAGAGACACTGGTCTCTATCTGGAGTTGGTCCCCGGGCGCTGCACAGCGGCTGCCCACTGCTCCCTTGAGGGATGGGTTAAAGGCAGAGAACAAATTTTGTATGTATGTGACAATAAAAGCACCTTTACGTTGTCATGCATGAAGATTATTTTGATACGGAAGGCATAGTTCTTTTTGTACCATGGAAGAAAGTTGTCAGTCTGAAACTATATACTTTGCCAGGGTCATTTTCACACATTCAGGGGGGCAACCAGCTCTCTTCACATGAACCATTTCTGCTTGTGAGCATTGATTAGGGGTGGCCGAATAGAAGGTTTATGCACAGCTGCAAGCCTCTGGAGATCCTACACCTTGAGGTTTGCAGGACTCCAGAGGCACCAGCAGCTTCAAATACCTGTTTGCTGCTTTGTAATGGCAGTTTAGGAGCTGTTCTCTTAATCCAATGAATTTGTCTGGCAGTAACCTTCCTCATTATGCCTTTATCCGCACAAACCCGTCTGTTATGCCTTTATCTGCACAAATCCTTGTCCATGGCATTGCACTATTTGATGCTTTTCCACAGCGGATATCCTTTTCTTTCACATATGGTTTGAAACCTGTGGTCTGCTTAATAATGTGGATCATCCTTCTTTAGTTTTCCTTTAATTGGGCTCACCTGGTAAACTAATTGTCACAGGTGTCTGTGATTGATTTCAGTGATCCAAAGAGCCCGGAGATGAAAAACCATCCATGAGTTTTATTGGTAAAACTAATATTATTATGGTAATATTTTATGTTAATGACAATTAATTACAATTTTCATAATAACTTGGAAAATAAATCAATATAAATGATTCAGTTTACACTAACTAGATACAATATACACTTAGTTCAGCGCATTCTCCCGCGTTCTGTGATATATGAATCAGTAAGCTCAGACCAAAAGTACCGGAACAAAAACAACCCACAGGTTCCCAGGATTTAGTCAAATCGGGTATTAGCGGCCAGAATGTGAGAGCCACAGTTTGCCAGGTTTTAGTCATATCAGTTATTAGTGATAGATAGTAAATTCTAGTTTGTAAAGCTTGTCAACATGTTCATATTTAAATAATATATGCAGTTCCTGTAACCAGTGTTGCCAACTTAGCGACTTTGTCGCTAGATTTAGCAACATTTCAGACCCTGTTAGCGACTTCATTTCTAAAAAGCGGCTAGCGACAAATTTAGCGACTTATTCAGACCAGGGAAAAGGTGAGAAATATTGAATTCTGTAATGTATTCTCATATG
>JAODUH010001198.1:0-12992 GCA_027564835.1 Typhlichthys subterraneus
ACTTATTTTACTTTAATTCACTTTAAAGTTACAGTGAATCGTGTGTTTAGTACGTAGATTCCGTACAGAGATTTAATACCAAAAACCGTTTCCCCGTGCGTCTCTCAAATTGCAGCAGCAGTTCAGTCGTAGAAGCGTAGAAGCACTTCTGCATCTCCTCAATTGATCACAACGTGGTTTTGTTTGGTTTAGTCTAGGAATGATGTTGTGTTGTCTGATGAGAATTGACACTAAGGTCTGAGGTTGTTCTAAATTGTACACCGTACCCCTGACTGTATTTCTGCTGCCCAAACAACAAGGAAATCCAGTAGGGAAATACCTGTCTTCTCAAGAGTTAAGTTGTAGTCTTGGCTAACGCACGAGGCAAAAGCATTTATTTCCAGCGAATCTAATAATTAAACCAGGATTGTCAAAGAGAGTACAGGACATTGTTATAAAGATCCCTAACTCCAAAGCACTGGCATATGGGCTTGCATCCACAAGACAGTTGTTGCTGTCTGCGTCGACGGACCCGTAGTTAAATATTTGGAGAGCTGCGTGTCAGCTACAGTATGTCTTCGATGCAGAAGCATTAATCAGCCTTAAGGGAATGTGCAGAAGAACGCAGGCAGGGAGTTATCAAGTTAAACCATTTACAAGGTCTTAGAATGGTATATGAAAAGTCTGTTTGGGCTGTCTGTTCCAATTGAGGTGGCTTCATGATGCATTTTCAGTCGGTCTGGGCTTATAAACCGATTCCCACCATGTCCATGTAAAGCCAGCTATACTATTTTGCACTGCTGGTTGCAACCACAGGAGCCGTTCTGCACCAAATCAAGGACTGCCTTTTTTAATCAACCTGAAATGTGCAGGCAGGTGTTTGTGAAACAGGCCTACCAGGGCTCACAAAGGAACCAACCAAGCATTTGGCATCATGAAATAATATGCCGGATTGCCGGTCCTTGGTGAGCAGGCCATAATAGCATCAGCCTCCCGCTCAACAACACCTGTAATGGGGACAAAATGGCCTGGTGCAAAGCAGCTCCTCTTCAGAGCTGTCAAACTGGGCTGCTCCGATACGCTGCTTAGCTAACATCAGGGAAGAGAAGGGAGAGAGTGTTATTCTGCGGCCGTCACTTGGGATCGGTTCTCTCTGTTTCTCCGTGTGTGTGTGTGTGTCTCAGAGGGCAGGATCTTTTACCCAGATGTGGTCACAGCTGGAGAGCAAGTGAGAGGCAGGGTTTATTTTTAAACTCTCCTCCGCTCTTATGCAATTGGCCGTTCAACTTCAGTCCATGAGCGGCGCTAGTGTGTGTGCGGGTCTCCTTCTCCTTCTGTTCATGAGCCGTGTTACAGCCGGGTAGGCGTTGTGACCAACTAAGAATACACATCTTAGGTAAAGGCACACTCCGCGATATGTGCCGCGCTTCCAAAACACTGTTGTTTTGGGTTGAATCTCAGCCTACATGACCCCCACCCAAATGGCGCTTCTAGGATGTGATGCGATAAAGGCACACAATGTAAATCTGGTTGAATACTGTGCTTTTGTTTACTTACACTGAAAAAACACTTTATTGTTTATCATATGGCACACCTGTGCAATACTCATGCAGTCTGATCTGCATATTGATGTGCCACACCTGTGATGTGGATGGATTATCTCAACAAAGGAGAAGTGCTCACTTACACAGATTTAGACAGATTTGTGAACAATATTTGAGAGAAATAGGCCTTTTGTGTACGTAGAGAAAGCATTAGATATTTGAGTTCAGCTCATGATGAATGGGGGAAAAAACTAAAGTGTTGCATTAATTTTGTTCAGTGTAATTACTTATCTCAATCATGCTCTCATCTCCATTATGCTCTTATCTCTCCCACGCACTGACAAGTCAAGTAGAGCTTTAATTTGTTTTATTGGTTGTTGCGCAGCATTAAATACATAAATACCTAAATATGGGTATCTCCCACACAGATATCACAATACACACACTATTCCAAATACTGTATATCCCCAACTGATTGCTAATTTACCTTTAGTGTGTGGTTGAGTGGTTGCATTACCTTTTACTATTAGAGTTTAGCAGTGAGTGTATGAATGAATGTTTGTATCTGTTGGGTTTAGCAAGTGGGTGTTTGAAATGGGAATGAAGGCTAGAGCTGAATCTCAATGTGCTGAGGGAGGATGCAATCAGACATGATGGATTATGCTTTCTTTAACAACTGCTTGTTATAGAAATCAGACAGGCTTTTCTTTTGAGTACCTGGGAAACTGCTGCAGACCTTGATCACCATAGATAAAGGTGGAGTCAGGGATCCTGGAGAAACTGGATCAAAACAAAGTACCTCTCTCTTCAATGCCACGGGGCGGTGTCTCTGCATGTTGTAGATGCACCTGCACCAGCCTGTTTTCAGGCTTCTGCAGAGACTGATAATGACAATTTAATTTGAGACATCTAAAACATGCATACCGTATAGAGGAGTGGCTGTCCCTGAGCATGGGTGAGAACCAATGCTATAAGGTGCTCTGCCCCCCCACATTGGACACACATTGCCAAGGCTGGGATAGTGTAGTGTGGTGCGGTCTGCACCACTTTGTTTCTTTTCCTATTTCCTACACTGGATTATCTTGTCAGCATGTACACAGATCAGGCAGCTAGCGGACCGCAAGGACTGTGAATTTGGCAAAAAGTATATTAGCTTACAATCGCTGACCTGTTTAATTTAAAGCTTGACCAAACAGATGTAATAAAAAGTGCTGTGCTTGACTCTGATTGGTTGGCCTTTCCCTTATAGAGCCTGCCTGGGCGACCAGACGGTCACATGGAGAGGGTCGTGCAGGAGGACCATGGGAAGAGCCACGGGGGTAGCCATGGGGGGGACTATGGGGCGGACCCAGGCCTCGACACAGAGGAGCTGAGGCGTCAGTTCAGCCCAGGGCCACGCACCACCATGTTCCGCATCCCAGAGTTCAAGTGGTCGCACATGCACCAGAGGCTGCTCACCGACCTGCTGCTGGGCCTGGAGACAGACGTGCACATGTGGAGGAGGTGTGTGTGACGTGCACGTGTGTGTGTCTCCTGTATATTAAGTGTGTATGTGCAGTTCCTTGATGTAAAGTCAAAAGTGAGTGCGTGATTAAATGAAGAGCAATGATGTCACTGTCTCGCTTCCCTTGGCAGCCACTCCACCAAGTCTGTCATGGACTTTGTGAATAGTAATGAGAACATTATATTCGTCCACAACACCATCCACCTCATCTCACAAATGGTAGACAACATCATTATCGCCTGTGGTGGGGTCCTGCCTCTGCTGTCTGCGGCCACATCTCCCTCCGTGAGTATCTGCCTTACCGTTGGGGCACAGTGCCATCTGGTGGGGATGTCGTGTAGTGCTTTTCGACTATGGTAGCCAGTGGTCCCATTTATAGTCCGTGGGGAAATAAGACTTGTTTGTGTTTATGGACGGCAGCTGCATTTATTCGCTCAGCTTCACTGCACAATGTTTAATAGTTATAGGATATTACCCTGAGCCAAGCCTATTAAGTTTATAATTGGCTTTGCTTTGTTTCATTTGTGTCTTTCATGCATTGATTTAGATGTTCTGCTTCAGTGTGCTATCCTTATTTGAATTTGATGTTCATGATCTTTTATGCTTTTGTTTATTAATGTCTAGGGTGCCGTGTTTAGTTTGCATCATTTTGTTTTTGTTTTCTATGCACGTTAACGTTTATATGTAGGCTAATTCAAAACGATGAAAACACTGAATGTCTTTTATATAGGTTAGAGTGATTTACTGTTGTGCATGACACAGCATGATCACTAGAACACTACCTGCACAGTAGTAGTCGGTTACTGCGCTTCATTAGACTGGAGTCCCCACTAATGTCCAGCTTTAGCTTATAAACGGTAATAATGGGGTTCAGATGTTCTGGTTAACAAGTTTGGAATCGATAGTAATAGCAAGGCGTGCTAAACACCTGAATCATGCTGCTAGCTGAAGCTAATATACATCTGTGTAAAGGGCCCGTGTCCCCAAAACACACAGCTTTTAACAGGGACACAATGTGAAATGATTTACATTTTCCTGAGCCACATTTTTTAAACGCTTACCCAATCTTACTGCCACTGTGTCAATATGTCTCACATACAGTATGCATTGTTACTGCCTTTATTTATGGTTATTTGTTTCCTTTTTAGTGCCCTTTTGATGTATGGGTTGTAGTAAGGCATTTAGGTGAGCCCTAGCACAGGTGGTGGTGATTGGTGACCAGAATGAGCACACAGTTTATAACGGTCTGGAGGCGGTGAAACCCAAACCCAAAGTTATATTTCCATGGGGTTGAATCACACAAAAAAGACGAAGAACAGACAACAAGAGGCAGGTGAAACTAATAACAACAATCAACATGGGATAGGAACTGGAACATGGGGGAAAACATGACACAAGGACTGGATGAACCACCAAAAACAAAGAAAACAGAATATACACACAGGGCTCGGCCGAAACCATGACACTCTCCCTCTCATAGTGCATAATCGTTTAGTATGTGGATTTAACAGATTTGGCATGCAAGCAAGACGTCTGCGGGCCTATTTAGCACACACCTACACTACTTCTTTGCCAGGTCAAACAATATTATAGTGACTTTGAGTAGGATGACATTACACATCGTTTTGTTTGTTCTCTCTCGCCCAAGACTGAGTTGGAGGACATTGAGGTGACCCAGGGCATGTCCTCTGACACGGCCGTCACCTTCCTGTCCAGGCTCATGTCCATGGTGGACGTGCTGGTGTTCGGCAGCTCCCTGAACTTCAGCGAGATTGAAGCTGAGAAGAACATGTCATCTGGCGGCCTCATGAGACAGTGCCTCCGCCTGGGTATGTAGAGCAACGTTCTCCCTGCTCCGACACACCTGATTCAAATGAATGGCTCGTTATCACACCAAGTGTGTGATTACACATAATACAGTGTGTTCCATACATACGCAAGAATGCTTGTTAAGTTGTTACCCTTAAATGAATGACCATGTCATCTGAGGTTGGACATTGGTGAACTCTGCAATACATTTATATATACACACAGCATTTAGCAGACGCTTCTATCCAAGGCAATTTACAAACAGTACATCTGTCAGATGAACAGGTCACACGCCAGTTATTGTATGCATCTGACATTAGTTAGTAGTAGTAGTTAGTAGTTAGTTAGTATCGTGCAGTAAGGGGGAAGGCCACGTGATCAGTGTGCCCTACACTACATTATGGTTTTTGGATAATTAATAACGAGGCACCACTAGCCTTTATCCAAGCATTAGGCCTAATGTCAGTTGCTTAGGTCACCGTTAAAGTATGATTATGGGTTATTTCAAAATAATTTAATAATTTGATCAATATCCAAAATCAGTCAGAAACCTGAAGTAATACATTATATACAGTAATACTATAGGAACCTGTAGCTGTATGTACAAACAATCATTGATAGTCTGCTTCTTAATATAAAAACATGAATTTATTAAAAACAAGTGAATATAGTTAATAGTACAAACACATCAAAAATATTACAACTTCATGTGGGAAAAAGAATTGGCACTGCACGTGCCAGGGGTCATCTCTTAACCAAACAATAAACATTAAAACGTGGCGCGGTGCTGGAGTGGCCGTGGATCGGCACAGGATGTCGGGTTGAGAGGGGTCACAGCTGGCTAAATGAGGCAGGCGACAACTTGGCTTTGTTTGCAGTCTGATCCGACTGCTTCGTTTACTTGTAGGTACGCCAGTAAACACGCCTGTCGAAGAACCTGGTCTGTCCACGAAACTCAAGAGTTCATCAGGAACGTCCTTGTGCTACGCATTATTATGGATTGCATATTATACACATATAATTTATATTTGTTTTACTTAAAGCAGACGTTTTATCACTCATTAAATAGTATATAATAATCTTTATAAGGCCCATCGACCAGGCAGAGTGACTTCGGAGATCTCCAAGGGTCTTTCTGCAGAAAAGATTGAAAGTGTTAGGTTCCGGCCTGTCTATAGATGTTTATAGACAAAAGCCTCTGAATTATCACACGTGAGTGTGAATTATCTGTCACCAGATTTCGTCTTATGGATAGAGTGACCACCAATATTGTTATTATAAAATAATTATGAATTATTGGTCATGGCTAGGACCAGGGATACAAGACCTACTACATTAGGATACTAACAGCTCAGCATTTACAGGGAACATTACCAATATATCATTTAATCTTCAAAGGTTTTGCTGTTAGCCTAAACAATCAAATGTTATTTGTCCTAAGAGTAGGAAGGAAGGTTAGAATAGGATACAAAGAAGATAAAAGGACATTCAAGGTCATAGAAAAATAGTGAGGGGGAAAGGTCACTAGTTGAGGTAGGTACCAATGTGTTAGTATTGGACTTAGTATTTTAAACTCAGTTCCTTTATCAAGGAACCACTATGATTAGTTTTGTTATTTGACATTAGGTGATTAGAACAGAATGTCAAAGCACATTTTTTTATTATAACATACATAGCTTTCCTTCCACATGGCCTGTAACTTCTTGATTTTAGCTGTAATATGATCCATCTCGGTTTATAAAATAATTAAGGGCCTTTTGTTTAATGAATACTTGAAAAGCTGTTTAGCGTGGGAAGCAATTAATACCAGAATGTAGACTGAATCTTGTTTTTATGTCCATTTTGCTTCTTTGGTTCTCCCATTTGACCAGAATTCTCCCTTTAATAGTCAAGTAATATGTCTCTTTGAGTGCTTAAGTTGTGAGCCATCATCTTAGCTCTTGTGTGTCCTCATGCTTTCACCCAATGGCCCAAGCATTCATAAATAATAAAAACAGACTTAACATTTGTACTTTTGACAAACTATCTTTTTTAACTTTTACCTGGCTATGCTGTACATCGCCAATATGTGGATGCTTTTTCTTTGCATAGCTCGTAGTCAATGCATGAAAGTCATAGGGTCCTGTTCTTATTTGGCTTCTTGTTTTCATGGAAACAATTTGGCTACAATGCAGCTGTAGCAAATCAGATATATTTTTACAAATTATGTTAATGCTTTTACTAAGGCACACATATTTAGGTAAATTCATCTATTGCAAGCTAATTGTAAGCTAACACATAATCAGCAAACATAATAAATAAAAGATTAAAGTTCTTTGTGCGTGTGGAAAAAGAATCCAGTACTTCTACACAGCCCTGGCTCCGTAAATAGGACCATAAATAAAGTGGCAAACGTGTTTTATGTGTGGTGCGGCCCCACGGAGGGCGTGGAGGAATATTGTTTGAGGAAGCTCGATCTATCGCGCAATGCAACACCTTATTAGAGAAAGAATATTCATTCAGGGGACATGTGGTATAGTTTCACATGTGTGGCAGACTAAAACACCAATTACAGTAAATGAGCATGATAATAATCAAGACATTGCGCAGGCCAACTCTAGATGTATAGTGTGCTAATGTGACAATGTGATTTTTTTTTTGTTGACATTTTTAATGCATTTTTCTATGTGCTCCACTAAATGTATTTTGGTCATCTTTAGCGCATGTGTACCTGCAGTTCTAGTCTTAAGGGACTGTATTGTGATGGATGTGCTTGTGTTGGAGCCCCCAGCAGTCACGGCATCATTGTCATGAAGAAAGCCTAATGAGCTGAACGAGTCATTGGCAAGCAATCAGGCACTCCCTGCATAGGCCAACCTCCAGCCTGTCATTGGCTTGACATCCAGAAAACTCATCGGTGTATTCTGTGTTCTGTGTACTGGATATAGTACACAGCTAGCAGAGGCTAGCTGTCTAGTTGAGTCTAGTGAATAAATATTAATTGGTCTTGTGGATTTGCCTCAAATATGCTTTTGTAAATATTTACTGTATGCTATGTAAAAGAGAGAGAGAGAGAGCTTGAGAGTAGGCAAAGGCATTATAAAAGAGACAGACCAATTCTGTATTGAACTCTGTAATGGCAATTATTCTTTTTTTTCATCAGATGTAACTGGTGATTGTATACGTGTAGTTTATACATCCAGGTGACCATTCAAAGTGCAGTTATGGCTCTCTCCTCACTAATAACTGTCTGGAGGAGTTACCAAGATGGCTGCCAAGTGGCCAGACTGGCCTACAAGGATTTTGGATTAGGTCTGTGTTTGCTCCTATGGTGGAACTGTAATGTTGTGTTCGCAGTAGGGATGGAATGCCACACACACACAGTCTCTTCTCATCACTGGCTATAGTGTGAAATCACTGTGCCTGCTGGTATTACCCTCCACTCTGTCTGGCAACTGGAACAAATCAGCATCAGTGATGATGACTGTTAGCAATGAGGCCATGCATCTTATCATCATTCAATTTCCACTGAACTCTGAAATGAAAGAGGGCTATTGGTCTGTGTGTGTGCATGTGTGTGTGTGTGTGCGTGTGCGTACATTCAGTGTGCTGTGTTGCTGTGAGGAACTGCCTTGAGTGCCGGCAAAGACAGAGAGACAGAGGAAACAAGTCTTCCATTCCCAACAGCAAGACTCATGAAAACCTGCACAGTGCTAGCAAGGTAGGTTTACGCACACACTATCACATGCTATGCATTAGTTTATTCATTGGTTGCCATGTTACTGAGTTAGTTCTTGCTATAATTCTGTTTCATTATTGTACCGTTACGCCTTCTGTACTGTACCAACAGGTCATTGTAGCCTATTGTAGAAGAACACTTATTTCTATTGGTTGGCACTTCTCTACTCCTCCACATACAGTACCAAGCTCCTCCCACTTCCTCCCACCCTCCCTTAACGTACTTATAACATAATATATTATAACATAATAGAGGTGAGCTACTGTTGAACATGTATTTTTTTGTTCTAATGTATTGTCTGGAGGTGAACACCTTGGGTCGTTTCCATAGTAGCCATTTCTTCCATTATGGGTAGAGGGCCGGATTGTTATTGTGTTATAGCACATCAGTGACGCATTTAAAGTGTACCTGCACCCCAGCTCTGAGCCTGACTCCACCCACTACATACAAGGAAATACGTCAAAAGATCTGAGTGAGGGGAGGGGAGGGGTTGAGAGGGTGACCCCCATTAACATTTGAATTTGATTACATATGAGCGTACTAAGTGTACTGATGAAGACCAGCCAGGTCCTGGGGTGATTTTTAACGGATATGACGTGTAGTTCTGTTTTCAGCACATAATATTTAGATTTAGATAAAAACAGGAATGTTGTCAATATTAACACCAGCATTGATGTGTCTCATCACAGATCGATCCTGTTACTTTGTTTACAGCTCAAAAGACACATTTTAGGGTGCAGTTACACTTTAATGGTCATATATATACAATATTTTTAACATTAGTATAGCCGTAAAGCTCTAGTGGAGTAATGGCGTCCTGAGAAGAGAATGACATCACACTCCTTACCATATGTGTGTGTGTGTGGACCACAAAGCATTTGTTTTGGTCTGATGCTGGTGCTTACTGCGACACTGTAGTGGCAGACGAGGTCCTACATGAGGTTCCTAAAGGTTTAGGTGTGTAGATGTAAAACACTGTAAACTCTACAACACCCCTGGACCAATCATGAGAGTGTACAGCCATAGTGAATGTCTCCAGTAACCTGTCTCTCACATCAAGGACCCTGACCGACTGCTGCAAGATGTGGACATTAACCGGCTCCGTGCTGTGGTGTTTCGTGACGTGGTAAGCTCTGTGCGTGTGTGTGTGCTTTCTTTCACTGAGAACTGGGTACAATGATAATTCTCTAACCACAGCAGGTGATGCAAATGATCTGTTAGCTTGTTGCTAACGATGCTATTGCTTGACTTGTGTGTCTTTATGGAGTACAGTATGTAGAGAAAATAAAATGTATTTGTTGATATAAAAACCAAACTGTGTTGAAGTTGAATACTGTGATAGAGATTCATGTAAAAACCATGAAAACCAACCAAAAAAATATTTTTCGATATTGTGCTAGGTCTGGAAGTCCCTATTTGGGCATGCTGACGTCATGCTATTTACCATGTCTGTTCTTGCTCAGCTCAGCGTAGTCGGTCGCCCAGTAAGAGCCGTATATTCGGACACGTGGCATGGCTGATTGCTGCATTGTGCTCCTTCTCCACACAGGATGACAGTAAACAGGCCCAGTTTCTGGCTCTGGCTGTGGTCTACTTCATCTCTGTCCTCATGGTTTCCAAGTACCGGGACATCCTAGAGCCCCAGCGCCAAACAGGCCGGACGGCTCGCAGCATGCGCCAGGAGATCAGCTCACCCGTCTGCACAGGTGCTAAAGCAGAGCCCGGCCATCTCATAGCCTCCTGCTACCATCCTGATCTCACCAGCTCCAGTTCCTCTGGATTATTTCAATGAATTAACAGTGTATGCCATAAAAACAGTGCTAATACACCTCAACCAAACCTCTGAGCATTGTAGCAAACACAAGCAGACTGCTGGTTTCTCTTCAGTTGACTTTGACTTGACCCAGCTAAGGTGCCCTTCTGAATCCCTGCTGAGAGCCCGTCCAGAGATATAGCTGGGATAGCCCCCCTGTGCTTCCTTGGTAGTGGGATGATTAATCCATGTGCTCTGCTAATTGCACTGGGGGGGGGGGTGTATAGTGAAAGTTAGTAGCAGTCAGAGATTGTAAGATAATTAACTTTTTGTCAAATTCAGTACTGTCCTCACAGTCCGCTAGCTGTGTGTTCTGTGTGCCTGTGTTTTGATCCAGTTAAAACATCAACAAGGCTGCCTCAACCCTAAGGGAGCTGAACTTGCATCGCTGCCTTTTCAGTGATATGAACAGTCCTGCATGCCTCAGGTTATGAATCACTTACTCGGAAAGAGGCAAGGGAATAGCTACAAAGTGCTCAGCATCTGCCAGCAACAAGTTAAAGAGAAAGGTACAGAGGAAGAGAAGAGAGGTCAAAAGATATTTGAAAGTAGATTAGCGGTGGGTGGGGGGTGCGGATAATGAGTGGGAAGTTGAGAGGCTGAAAACGGTGACATGTGGGCCCACTACCGTGGCTTTTTGGGCCAGTGGAGCCAGGCCTGCTATTTTCAGCCCCATCTGTCAGTGCCCATTAGGCAAGCAATCCACCAGAGGAGAATGGGGTCATAGAGGTGGCTGTGAGCAGAGGCACACACAGCCGCCTTCATAAATTTCACCAGAAAATAAGGGGGGGGTTTCTAGACGGCATGTGGCTGACTATTGTCTGTGATGGACCAGGAAGCCAGACGTCTTGCCTGCTAAATCAGGCCCCGCTGACCTCGTTATGGACGGTGGCATGCATATTAATGAGGATGGCCCTGCAACTGGGAAACAACTGGGTCAACACAAGACACAATCAGAAACCTGGGTTATAATTGCTTTTCTGCTAGCTTACATAGTAGAAACAGTGTGTTATGGGGCTAAGGCAGAGAGCTGTAACAGGGGAATACCTTTAATACATTCAAGAACTAGAGTCCTAGTGAGTTATATAATTGCCATGCATTAAAAATAAAAGCTCTCACTGTCCGATCAATACAAACTTGATTTGACTTTGATAACTTAAGACATCTAAGGCAAGCTATCATTGTGTCACACATTCTTTTGGACAGCAATATTAAATGATGTGGTTTGTATTCAGGTACCAAATTCCCTACCCTGCTGGAAATCATCTCAGCTGCTGTTGCTATTGACATATCTCTCGTGCTAAATCTTGTTGCTCTCTTGGCAAAGTAACTTGATGTAGTAGACACAGAACGAATGTGTGATCAATTAATGTCCTGGCCCTCTCAATACAGCAAAGTCACTTCAGAGAACAATTGAAATGTTTTTTTACCCAGTGTGGCTAGGTACAATACTGTATGTTGTCTGAAGACTAGCTGGACTAATTCATTGCATCTGTCTAACATGTAATTTAGGCTGCATTTGATTCTCCCTGGTAAATACATGTAGTACAAACGAGCCAGACAGATTATGCCCCAGCTGTGGAATCACTTCAGGACTGTAACCAGTCTGAAGTGTCTTACCACACCCAGGCAGGTACATAGTGAGGTGATGTCAGTGAAAAGTGTTGTATTGTGTATATATATGTATGTGTATAGCAGTTCTACATTTGTGTGTCTGTTTGCAGAGCCCCCCCTAGCGTTTGACCCCCCTGCTCCGTCCGAGGGCTTCCTGCCCCACCCAGACCCAGGCGTCTTCCAGCCGACCAGCATCCTGAACGGCAGTGCCTCAGAGCACAGCAGGGGAGCGCCAGACGGCCCAGGTCTGTGTGAGTCCTCCTGGCCGGGTGCGCCCATCACCAGCATCAGCCAGGCCAGCAGGGCAGGCGTCAACGTCAGGGACATCCTGAGGAGCCTGGTGGCAGTGCCCCCCCACAACGAGGGCGGCCCCAGGGACCCCAGAGGGCTGGAACCTGTGGCCTACCCAGACCCTGCTGACAAGACCCAGGCCATGCTGCCTGTGCAGTTTCACTCCTTTGACAGGTGAGGTGGTCTATGGAGCTGTCAATCAATTAGTCAATCAATCAACCTTTCTTACAGAGAAGTCATCACTTGTACTAAAGTCATACATACATAAATTTCAATTACATGCAATAGCACAATAAAAAATATGGTTAACTGGAATACAAAAATAAAACAATCAAATAAATAAATATTTTCACTTAAACAATTTGTGATACATGTTTTTAATAATTATCATTCACACTTAAAGCTGCTCTCCAGTTCATCTATGATACTTGTGCGTGGCTATTCATTAGCCTATTTACTTATGTGGACAAAAGTGAGCTTATACTGTAGTCTGATCCCTGCTGCTAGACATTGCATATCACAGCCTTTCAAGCGTTATTGTATTAATTAACTTAGTATAAGCAATAAAGAACAGTGAACATATTTATGTAAAAATCGTTCAAGGCTGAGAAAATACACTGCTCAAAAAATAAAGGGAACACTTAAACAACACAATGTAACTCCAAGTCAATCACACTTCTGTGAAATCACACCGTCCACTCAGGAAGCAACACTGATTGA
>JAODUH010001199.1:0-12991 GCA_027564835.1 Typhlichthys subterraneus
AGGAGACAGACCACTTAGAGAGTCCTCAATAGAACTCTATGGGAGAAGTACCAGAGACATTATATAGAGGAGACAGAATACATTTTTTTAGCCAGATTCTGGGTCCAATTTGGCGCGGGGGGCGAGGCTGGTCTGAACCTATCATCTGCCCAAATGATCCTGTAGTGTGAGGTGTTTGCAGACTGAATTTTATCATTGCTGACTGCTCGGAGGCTCCCAAAATGAGAATCGACTTGAAATCCTGTAGTGTGAAGGGTACCGCGATTGGAACACCAGCATTATCTCGCAATAGCCAATGAGACATGAGCTGACTGGGAGTCACAACGTCGCTATAGATACTAGCAACCATGTAGGGTACGTAGCTTCCGTGGCTGTGGCCCACCTTCCAGATCACGCTGCAATATTAATAGTTTTGTTTCTCTGTGCAAGATATGTAGCACACTCAAGTGCTACTATGGCGACGCCCATCTGTGTATTGACGGCATGATTGACAGTCCACCTCCCTGTTTGTCTTACTCCCGTTTGACACGAAAGTTTCTGTGAGATCCCACGTCCCTGGAATCGCCACTCTTTAATCGTTTGGGATAATCGCCAAGAGTGTGGTCCTGCAACTTGACTGGATCGTCTAGTGTGTGGTTATGTAGGATAAACATATAACATATCGTTCAAGTCATTATGTCTGTGGTACGCAACGTTTTTAAAATCGGCGGCGGGGCCCTGAATGTTACATACAATTATCTGCGTGTGAATGCAGAATCTCCAGGCAGTGGCGCAACATTCTCTCTGTGGGAATATTGTTTTTATTATCACATTTGCAAATATGTGTGTGTGTGTGTTTGTTGACACTCTCACACAGCCTACAGGACTTAAGGTACTTTCTTTGATTGTGTCGCACTGCCCATAGAACTCCAGGTAATCACCCCACCTTGCATGGAAACACAAATTCATGAGCAGCAATGCTGATTGGTTAAAACCAGCAGGAGCCCAGGTCCCTCCCATCCACGTTCAAGGTGCTTGCAACTAGTTGGTATTCGAATACGCCAGTGTTTTGGGCCAATCAGCATCAAACAAATAGCTGACTGCTGATTACTGATTACTGGTTCAAGATGGTATTCCTAGACAGGCTGGTGGGGACCAAACAGTGGATCTTGAAATACCCAGATGTACCAGTGATCAGTATTTTCAAACGTCTTAACAAAACCATTTCAATGTCAAACATAACTTTATACTTGATTAACTATGCCCGCTGGCCGGAACATTCCAGGGAGATGCCTTGATGAGCAGCATTGCACCATATGAGGATAACCAAATGTATAAGATGTTTCACGCATTTATAATTATTCAAGTCTAATATATGAATGTGAGCAATGAGTCAGTGGATGTTAGACAACTGTTTTTTTGGGGGGGTTGTGGCTTTTGCTTTACTTATCCTATCTCTATAGGCTTATGTGCTAATATTTGTTGTATGCATGAATGATGTGATATGAAAACATGTAGTTAGTTTGTTTGTTGTTTTATATTTGCAAAAAACAAACACTTCCCAGTAGAGTCACACACATACATACACACCCACGCGAAATGTGCATGTGTCAGAATGCATTACTTTTTGCTCCGATGGAGTATACTGTGTGTGTGTGTGGGGGGGGGGCTCTGGTCATGCAGGTTATACATGAGTGAACATACGGAACAGCATGAAAACATATATATCAACACATCACAAATTACCATTATTCGTTAGTTCCTTTGGTTGTCTGAGTACGACAATAACAGGAGCTATTATTTTGCCTTTAAAATGTGACAAATCAGATGTCCAACTAGAAGCAGCTATCTGACGGACAGAACACAGCCATCGGCTAATCGTCAACTCAGTGACCCGAGTGGGCTCGTACGGTACACAGTTCCTGCAGTACACATTTTTAGATGAGATTCAGAAGCTAATGAGCATTGCGTCCAGCATAACAATCACCCATCTGCATTAAATATATGTGTTGTTGCCTTGTTTTTAGAGGAATATGGAGAGGCTGGAAAGACTAGAACTTTTCATCTTCTGATTAATGTGGACAAGGAATGCAGTTATTTTGTTGTTTTGACTGATTGATGTAGCTTATTGTGCACATTTCTGTAAACATAACTAAACATTTTTTGTTTGTTCTGTCAAGTTTTTTAATTGTTTAGTTGGCCAGTTCCCTAAAGCCAAATCTAATATGTTTCATTTTTATCTGTAGTTTATGTTATATAGTTAGTAAAATGTGAAATAATAGCTTTATGCAACTGTTAAAGCAGCCACCTACTTTGAGTTGAAATGTTCATATTATTTTAAAGAGAAAAAGTGTCTTTAGGGGGAATGTCATAATTAAAAACGCTCTAATGAAAGTTTATATATTGAACAAAGTTACAAATCAGCACTTCATACAAAATGTATTAAAAATTCTAGTTAGCAATTACTTCAAAGTTCACAGTTGAAACTGCATACAATCATGTACTGTAAAAAGGCAAAGGCAAAGAAGAAATACAAAAAACATGAAACAGTGCTGGAGAAGCTGTGACACCTTTTAAAACATCACACTCTGAAAGGAAACACGTAAGCTTAAAAAAAAAAAAAACTGCCTAGAAGGAACCAAGAAGCATAGAAGCAAATAAAGCAAAGCTCTAGTACTGTTTTCACAATTTCAGAAGAACTTTGAAAATCCCCACAGGAAGGGGTTTGACAGTGTATTAGCATAATTAGCATAAACATGGTTAACACCTGAGCAGTGTTTTTTCCTTAAAGTTCCAACTAATGTCCCTCTTTTAAAAATAAATATAATACAGAGTTGGGCTAGGACTGAAACTGAGAGCAGGATGAGGTCCAATGTGTGAGAGAGAGTGGTGCAGGCACTCTCGATCGCTCTGCCTCACGCTTATACTGTAGGATAGGTCGGGGTGGTTAGCTTCTTCCCTCCATCAGCACTACTGTACGTCACATACAGTAAGCAGCTCGTGCTAAACATCTGATACATAGACCCCAGTAAGCTCCACCACACTGGGCCCAGAGGACCTGAGAGAGGATATTTTTATTGGTTGTCAGCATTGTCACTCACAAGTCTTAATTCCGGCCCAACGCCAGTGCAGTGCTTTAATTACTAATTCCTAATATAATAATAACTGCCAAAAGGGCCACAGTGGCACAGTGGGTGGAGCAGGGTGACGGGTGATCCAGAAGTCACTGGTTCGATCCTAGCTAACTCCTCACCAAGTGTCGAGGTGTCCTTGAGCAAGACATCTAACCCTAACTGCTCCCTGTGGTTGGTTGCGCCTTGCATGGCATTCACCCCTTCACCCATGAAGGGGTGAAGGGGTGAATGTGCGGCAATACTGTACAGCGCTCTGAGTGGCTGGAAGGTTTTAGAAAAGCACTATATAAATGCAGTCCTTTTACCATTTGCCTACTTATTTAACAGAAGACCTGAAAACATCCAGAAAATTACTTTGTGCGTCCACGGAGCGTGGAGGTCCGCGTCTGGCGTGTCCACGCACCTCCAAAATGTTCTGTCCGCGCGGATGTGCGCTTTGACCGCGCATGTACGACAGGCTGAAGCCCACTACAGACGGCAATGGATGTCCTACTAAGCTCACAAATTAGTTTTCTAGGCGTATAAAAAATGATTTCCAGCTAATCGCTTAGTTACACCAATATTGTACAGGGGAAACAGTGTGTGCACATACAAATTGTAGTTGTAAATATTGGTAATTTCAACAGCCCGAGTGCTCGTCCTCGTCCATGTTGCACAAGGCCACTCATTAGATAGATAGATGGAAATTGATTTGCAGCAGAAAATCACAAGGAATCACAGACATCCCAGGACCTCAGAGACAAAAAAATACTCATACATCTGACACACACACACACCTTACAACAGATTAAACCAGTCTGGACAGACCAGCTAGGCATCCTAACAATGTATTACTGCCCGTTTAAAAATGTAGTAGCTTGTGGAGCAAATTAATATTTGGACCTGTGTTTAGTGAATAAAGGGGAACAATCCCGTCGACCAGATGGAAAGTGGGTGCCTCTTATCGCACACAATGATGGTTACCTTGCTTGGTAGTATGCAGCGGTTTTCTCCCCAGATAGACTTGTGACAGTTCATCTGGCATATCAGGTTAGGACATATTAGCAGGGAGGCTCAAACCCTCAGAGCGTGCTTGAGGTGTCTGAGAGTAAGGTTAACTGCACAACTTAAACCAGTTAAACCAGCATCTTTGAGCAAGATGTCTAAATTTTTGGATTACTTACTCTATAAAAATGTTCTTTGAAACACCATCCAAAACAATTTACTGCATTGGCGCACAACATCTTTGTATTTTTGTGACCGTGTACGTTTTCTAAGGGAGGCAGATCAAAGTAGGACTATTTTTTTCAGTAAATGGCTGACGTTAATGAAAGGTAATTAAGATAACAGCCAATTGATATGCATTTTTCTTCTGTAAACAGCCCTTTGAAATATGAAAGCAGAACATTTTAAAATTCAAATTACATTTTAAAAAATACCAGTAATATTATTAGAATATTTTAACTGGTAATGTAATGGATTACAGTGACAGTTTTTTTGTAATCAGTTACATGTAACAGATTACATGTAATCCGTTACTTACCCTGTGTTACCCAGTTTTGATGACCTGATCGTAATTATGCCTTTAATTAGACGACGTGCAGAGGCAACCCCGATGCTATACACAGCAAGACAGCACATCCTCTACATTTCCTCAAGGTCCCCAGAGATAAACAAGACAGATTGATACATTAAATAAGCCTGATAAGAGTTCAGGTAAGCGTGATATCGCTCACTCACACCTTTCACTGCGTTAAAGGTGCTATATAGACGATATTTTAAACATTAGTATAGCAGTAATGAAACCGTTATCTATGTCAATATATAATGGTGTAGCTGCGTGCTGATCAGATGATGACATCACGCTCCTTCTGTGTGTGTTGTGATCCAAGATCCTCTGATTTGTGTTTTCATAGCCGGGCCGGCCGCACGTGCACTAACATGCATGGTGTTTACTCACAGAGCATTTGTTGTGGTCTGTGATGCTGGTGCGCTTAGTGTGACATCTAGTGGTAATGATAATATTGTATAGCACCTTTTATACACAATGTGCAACTCAACGTGCTTTACAGTTAAAAACATTTGAACAACAAAGGATGAAAGGAACAAATCAAAAATAAGAAGAAAACTAGGTAAAAGCCATAAAAATATGAAAAACCATTCCCTAGAGGCAGATATGCTTTATCCCTCTAATTACCATGGCCCCTGTTAAGGAACTCTGCTAGCTGCCCTAGCCACATCAGCTACTAGCGGCATTAACCTGCCCTAGAAAATCATATATACCGCTTTAAAAAATTATTACAATTCAATCAGTGACTGTATTGGTGAATCAATAAGTGAATAGTCATATTGCTCGCATGCTTACTGTATGTGCAGCTAACAAATAGTGGCATGAGCAACTAAACCTCCACTGTACTTGGTGGGAGCAGGATATTGCGGTGGAACAAATGAATGTACTGACTGCTCGAGGCTTGTTTGCCCTGCTGATACATGCAGGAAATGAAATGCAGACGTTCACAGCTATTAGAGGGAAATAAAAGCTTAACGTATCCGCAAACGCAGCCAGCGGAGATGTCGCCTACCTAGCTTGCGTCAGCCACAAGGGAGAAGGCAGGAATTTAACTCCTGGAAAGGAGGCATTATTTGCATATATAACGGCAAAGCTGGTACAGAAAGATAGCTACTTCTGGATAATGTGTCTTAAATGCTGCTTGACAGCCAGCAAAGCCATAACCGGGTTATGAAATAGAACACATCATATTGCTTTTATAATTCCTGTTATTTTGAGGAAGTTTATATATTCTTCTGTATTTCATACGCCTCTCCAGTTCATCAGTACTGGTAAAAAGAAAAATCCCAGACTCACCATATAAAATTGTGAACCACAACATGAATTCTAGTTTTGTTTAAATGTATGTTTTATCAAAGTGTACTTGCATGTTTCACATGTTTACCACCAGCTTCTTTCACTGGGTTGATAGCTTCTTTCCCATAGACTGAATGAGGGAAGGTATTGAAACATTGGACAGGTATCGCAGGGCAGAACATTGCTGCGCTTGACATGATGTCATGTTGCTGTTACAGAGTTGCTGTCACAGTCTAGCTGGCCTGCTGCATGCTGGGTAATATCGGTCTACTCTAAATAGAGAGCCGTTGTGACTTCAGTGTTATTGGACGTTAGTTTGGAAACAATATGTATTGTAGTCAACGGTGAGAATACAATTATTTTTAGATCCCGTTTAAATTGTGACACAAAATACACTTGGCATGCTCTTGACACAGTTTACAGCGTATTGTTTCCTTGTGGATACAATTTTTTTTTTTATGTGCTGGTGTGGAAGGATTTTAAAAAAAAGTTTGAAAAAAACCTGTTTTAAAACATAGCAGTGTAGTCTGAATGTAGTATAAGTAGACCGTTGAAAACCAGTCAGGCCCTGGGGGGATTTTTTTACGGCTATGACGTGTAGATCCGTTTTCAGCACATAAAATGCATATTTTTGTAAAAACTGGTATTTTTCTCAATATTTTGAATATTTGGTGAATATTCAATTTTGACAGGCCTAATCTCTAGGCAATGAACTTTTGCGACTCACCAGGGTGCAGTGTGATCATGTATTCGCTCTGAAGCAAAACACACCAGAGGTTATGAATTAGCCGAGACGTTCACCGCACCTTCACGATTGGTCTCTAGAATGCTAATCTGGGCTGCTGAATGCATCTTTCACGCCTTGCCTACATTTGTAGTATGCGTGTGTGTGTGTGTGTGTGTGCGCGCACTTGTGCTTGTAGATGATAAAGCCTGGACAGGAGCTGAAGCTCGATAACACAGGGCTTTAATAAAGGTTCTAGGCCAGTGAGTGAGTGTAACATACAAGGTCTCCTGACTTTTAGTCCAGTTAAAGGATTATATATGATCACGTTTGACGTACCTGCAGCTCAAACCAAAACAAATGCTTTGTGGGCACACACACACACACACTAAAGGCCCGTTTAGGCTTCTGAATCACACCTTACGGTGTCTGGTCCCCGTAGTCACGTACCCTACGGCGTACCCTACGTCGTAGCCTGACGTGCACCTCTCAAAACATGTAACTACATGTCATTCCGCCCGTCGGTTAGACGGAACAATAACAGTCTTGTTGCAAGCCCGTATGCCGGAGTGCTTTGGAATTAGCCCCATGTACTTGTACATATTGTCTCCCTTTAACAATCCTGGTATTATTTTTATAATTGTTGGAAAGAAACGTTTTTATGTGCCTTGATTGAGCGTTATTAACAAAGACTACAGCAATGCACTCAACACTTCCTATGGGATTTCCTTGTTCGAGCAGAGAGGCTGTGTTGGAGTCCGAAATGTCATGTTCAAAGCAAACACGTTCGCCACGAACGTTTGCCTCAGTTCGCCGATTCTGAGCAAGAACCTCGGAAAGTGCCACCAAGCAGCAACTTCAGTGAAGAAGTGTACTTCTCTGGGGAGGGTCGAGTAAAACTCTAAAGCTTAAACCTCTGCGTTGGCACACGACTGATTGCTTTCCTCTTGCACAACCCTCTGTACTGTATGATCGCTGGGATAAGGTTACAGCCATTATCAAGCCGCCTGTAGGAGTGCTCGGGCAGGCTGCAATTAAAGGATAATTGCGTGGTAATTTTATCACGATTTACAACAGAGAGGAGAAATTCCTCCCTTGCACTGCAGACAATGGCGACTGAAACGAATAACAGACCCGAGCTGAGCATGATGCACAAACGGGGGAGAGGAGCGGGGAGGGGACAACTCAACCATCGCTGCTACATAGAACCAGCACAGACTTTGCCAGAACATCTTTTTCATTGTTTCACAAATCACCGTGCACCTCTAATCCCTTTTAGTGACCCTTGTTTTAGCTGTGTGGATTGGAAAACAGCAGAGGGGATTGCATTGTATTTTGTAAAGCCCTCTGAAAGGATTAGACTATGGAGATATTCCAAAGGCACTTTACACGTGTAATGCTCACAAGCATACATACCTATGCACACATAAATTGGCGTTAATACAAACTTTTTTTACTGCTGTTTATCATGTTTCTAATGAAGCCTCGTCCAGTTCTGGTCACAGTGCAGTGCGAGAGCAACGTATTGCATTTCTATGGGAGCAGAATTGGAACAGGTTCTGGTCTCTTTAAGGCAGGGTTAATCATTTTCAAAATGCTTGCTGACTTTGTGAGCTCAAATCAAAACAAACTCCCTCAGAAGCTCCGCCCCACACATGAAATGCATTACGAAGCCAAGCATCATTGTAGTTGTGAGCTGTGCTCAGGAGCTGCAGGTTGCAGACCCCTGACCCAAGGAGACAGTGTGTACTGTTACATGTATTGAAGGTGTAGTAAGCCATGCTGGAGAAAGATTGTTGATATTTGACCTCATTCAAAACTAAAACACCTCTCCCGTCAAAGCCATATAGAAATTGTACATGTAATGGCAAGGCTGGGATCGTGTTGTGTGGTGCGGTCAGAACCACTTTTTTTGTGTTCCCGTATACTGTAGGAACACCAGATCTTTTTCTCAGCACGCACACAGACCAGGAATCTAGCGGACCGTGGTGGAGAATAATCTGTGAATTTGACAATAAGTGTAATATCTTACAATCGCTGACTGCACTTTTACGCAGCAGTAGGCTTCAGATCCTCAACTTTCCATTAAGATCGAGGATGTTCAAAAGCATGTATTTTTCTTTTGGGTCCTGTGCAATATATTTTTATCGCTGTTTATCTTTGTTATTCCTTTATGCTTTTATCCATTTTTTTATGTGTATTACTTATGTCTGTTGGGTTACGGAGCTGCTGTAATTACTGAATTTCCCCAGAGTGACATCAGTAAAGTCTCTTATCTTATCTTACCTGACCTTCCGGCCCTCTTATCTGACCTTCCGCTCAGGAATCCACTACTAGCCTATCCACTTTCCTGCCATCCCTTTATTTCCTGACTGATTTATTTCTTCTTCTTCCTGCTGTCACAGGAAGTGCCGGCACTCCTGTCACGTTCAACGAGAACGGCGATTCTCCCGGTCGCTACGACATCTTCCAGTACCAGACCAACAACCGCTCCGTGGCGGAGTACAAGGTCATCGGATACTGGACCAACCAGCTGCATCTAAACGTGAGTGACAAACGTTTGGTTTGTTTTGGCACCATCTGTCAGCCACAGCTGACTGACCAACTGCAGTTAAAAAGATTATTAGTCATTATTAGTCATTAAATGGTAAAAACCCTTTCAGAAAGAGATGTGAATAATTGCTGCAGATGATGGTGATTACTGTGGATGCATTATTTTGCCAGACTGAATTGCTCTGTGTGAGACACACACAGTATTCTTGTGTGTTGTGTTGTTGCGTGGTAATGACACGTTCTATTCAAAGGCCTTGTCTACCCACACAGATGTTAAGTTGTTAGTTAATTGGGTTCATTAGATCTCCCGGTAGGTCGATGTGCATTCGCTGTGGTCATTTGACAGCCGCTAGCTGTGCGTACTCGAAACAGCGAATCGTTGGTTGGAGTCAGAGCAGTCGTGTGAGTGTCAGTTATTTATATATCCCAGTGTAAAATGGGCTATATAAATAACTTTCACATGCAAACATATGACACCCCCATAATGTGCTCCCCAACCCCCAGGGCACGGAAAAACACTAGTAAAGAGGATTCCTTCCAGGATGGTTAGGGTGCAATAGGGCAACAAGAATTTGCAATTATACATTGAATGGAATGCATCACATTGTGTTAGTTCTTATTTACTACACAATGTATGACTACACTTTGCAGTGTCAGCCATTTTGACTGTGCATGCTCAAAATAGCCAATCGTAGACTCAGAAGGTGTCTGTTGGAGTCAGAGCTTTCATGAGAGGGTCAGGGATGTATCAGTTCATCTGGATCTGATACGTCTTTACTACTTCAACTGCTGATTGGTTGGTTTTGATGCAATATTATGAGTTATGAGCAGATTACAATATTTATGTTACTGTATGCTCTAATTCAGAAGTTAATTATGTAATTGACTGTTCTGCTTTCTTTTGATTCTCGAAGCACCTTTTTAAAATAAAAAATGTTTGTTTTGAAGGGTAATTAATTAATTATATGAGCTACGATTAGATGAGCTACATGATAGATCTAAATACTTCACACAAATATAAAAATTGCATAGTCTGCTCCAATGCACAAGAATATTCCAGCATGTTAAAAGAAAGGGGGGAAAAAAGCCTTAAATACATACTGTATATTAATTAATTAAGTAATTGATTAAATAATATTGTTAAGAGCCTGAATCATGTCCGTTCACCCCACTCTCCTCATCCACTTCTTCTGCTCATTCACCCCTTGCTCCCTCTCCACCCTCTCTCACCACCTCCACCCTCTGCCCACCCCCAGATGAAGGCCCTGCGGTGGGCTAGCGGTGCTTCCAGTGTGCCGGCGTCGGTGTGCAGCCTGCCGTGCCACACGGGCGAGCGCAAGAAAGTGGTGAAGGGCGTGTCGTGCTGCTGGCACTGCGAGCGCTGCGAGGGCTACCATGTGCAGGCGGGCGAGTTCGCTTGCCAGCTGTGCCCGTACGAGCAGCGGCCCGACCGCAACCGCACGGGCTGCCAGCCCATCCCCGTGGTGACGCTGGAGTGGAGCTCGCCGTGGGCAGCGGTGCCCGTGCTCATCGCCGTGCTGGGCATCGCCTCCACCACGCTGGCGGTCGCCGCCTTCGTGCGGCACAACGACACGCCCATCGTGCGGGCCTCGGGCCGCGAGATGAGCTACGTGCTCCTGACGGGCATCTTCCTGTGCTACATGGTCACCTTCCCCATGATCGCCGCGCCCGGCGTGGCGGTCTGCTCGCTGCGGCGCGTGCTGCTGGGCCTGGGCATGTGCTTCAGCAACGCCGCGCTGCTCACCAAGACCAACCGCATCCACCGCATCTTCGAGCGCGGCAAGCGCGCCGTGGCGGCGCCCCGCTTCATCTCGCCGGCGTCCCAGCTGGCCATCACGTTCTCGCTCATCGCCGTGCAGCTGCTGGGCGTGGCAGCGTGGTTCGCCGTGGACCCGCCGCACGCCTTCGTGGACTACGGCGAGCAGCGCACGCAGGACCCGGCGTCGGCACGCGGCGTGCTCAAGTGCGACATCTCGGACCTGTCGCTCATCTGCTCGCTGGGCTACAGCATCCTGCTGATGGTCACGTGCACCGTGTACGCCATCAAGACGCGAGGCGTGCCTGAGACCTTCAACGAGGCCAAGCCCATCGGCTTCACCATGTACACCACCTGCATCATCTGGCTGGCCTTCATACCCATCTTCTTCGGGACGGCACAGTCGGAGGAGAGGGTGAGTGTTTCTGTGCACGCGTTCGTATTTGTGTTCTCATCTGTGTAGATGTACAGTAGATACTGTGTGTATTATGTAGTGTGCGTATTAGGGTTGCACCACCTTTTGAAATAACGATTTTAAAAATAACGATTTTAAAATAACAATCATGCCGATGACGTTACCGACGTTGGTGACCCGTTGGCCTCTTACTGTTCGTCATGCGAGACTCCTGACCAGCCGGTGGCTGTTACAGGTGCTGCAGTGTTATAGTATTGGATCTTCTCCGAATCCGCAGCTGGATAGGTTACTGTTACTGTTACGTCAGACCAACACAACCTCTAGGCGTGCGAAACATAACATCGGCCACTGCCGATGTGGTCTTCCAGAGTTGTATAATGTTTTAAAGCATACAGCATTAAGCTTATGACCAATTATGTAGCTTTTTTTTCAAAATTAAGAGACTATACGTATGTTATCGCCATGACTACAGTACAGTTAATCCACCTCTGAGAAGAAATTGTTGAAAGTAAACCTACTGTATATAGTCAAGAATCAAAGTGATAAAGAGAAATGCTTTGTAATGGGTGGACTTTAACCCTTGCTAACTAAAACATGTATCTGCACTCACCAAAACAATGCAGACAGCCTAACTCAACTAGCTATGAAGATATTACAGTATATACTGTACCTTGTAATAATATACTGTAAAAGTTTCTATCGTGGGATGCAGAATCAGTGAAAATGACTGTTTTATGTGATGTGGGCAGCCTAAAACTGCATACATATTTAATAGCATTTAATTGACAGTTTTAATATTTTGTAATATATTATTAGTTTAATTTCCATTAAAAACACTATATTGTGGTACGGTGATATTAAATTACACATACCGTGATACGTTATTGCCATATCGCCTGCCCCTAGCACTAACATTATTATAATATAATATAATCAGCTATTTTTCATGCAGCAAGTTTCAAGTATCCAAGTAGCTCAGTATTTCTTCTTATAATTTATTTTTTTGTAGTTATAAAGAGCAAAGACTGGAAATAGTACGTTTTATTCATTAAACTTCTGGAATTAAAGAGAATGAAGGACTTATACCACATCATATTGCAGTATTTGCAGAAGGATGTCTTCTGGAGCACTGGTGAGCATTGGTGAGCACTGCTCCCTGCGACGGGGATATGAGCTGCGCTACAGTAAACAATGGAGGCCTGCCAAGATATGAGCCTGCTGGGTCTCTTGAGTTGGAGCCAGCAGTGGAGCAGTCTCATGCAGCCAGCCTTTACTGTAGGGTGACCACATTTTCAAACCCCCAAACCGGGACTACCACATGTTAATGCACGCACAGATTTAGATTTATTCGCTTATGTGTGCACCATGGGTAATTTTATCAGAATTGGAGACAGTTATTTCAGCGCTTGTCACACCTGACTGTACATTTAAACACATTTTTAACGTTTCACATTTGTAATAATGCTTCAATATTTACGTGCACATCTGTGCTGATGAAGAGGCTGAGACTAGAGACAGTCTCTTATGTGACGTAGTGCTGATGAAGAGGCTGAGACTAGAGACG
>JAODUH010001200.1:0-12991 GCA_027564835.1 Typhlichthys subterraneus
TCTGTCTCCCTCCATTTCTCTCCATTGCCCCCCCCCCCCCCTCCCTTCCCCAACCCGTCCCCAACCCCAGTGTGTCTGTTACTAAATGTAACTCCCACATGAGGAAACGCGCATACGTACTTTTGGAGCCGTTGTTATTCAGCCTTTAGTCTGCTTCCTTGTGGCTGAAACCAGTATTACAACAATCATGTTTTGTTTTTTTAACAGCTGCTGCGCTGGTTTCATTCTTTGCTCCTTTCCCCATCAGTGCTCCTCACAGTTGTCTTTACCCCTTTTAATTAACAAAAAATAGATGGTTATTCAAAGATATTGGAAAACACTACAAACATAAATATTACATATTTTTTAACCACAACATCGTATGTGCTTATCGCTGTTATATATATATAATACTGTAGCTGAACGCTGCGGGTCTGTTTGTATTTTTCCAGTTGATGAAGCGCAGAAATGCTCTGCTGCCGCTGTGTGGCGAAAAGGGTGTACTGCTGCCGAGAAGCAGAGCGCGCATGGCTGATCTGGAAATCAAGCACTGATCTTTAAACCAGTCTGTGTATGGAGACCTAATAACATCCATAGGCATGTTATTACTTTTCCCAGTAACTTTTTACAAAACAGTAATAATATTCCAATTACTAACACAAGTAATGCTATACATTACTGCGTTACAACAACGAGGTCGGCTAATCGAACCAACCTGTCAATCATCTGGTTTGAGAGGTTGCAATGTTTTCACTTTGGCTTATTGTTGACTATTAAAATTAATAATTGTTCTAATAAAGAGGTTTCAATTCTAAAATGAGCTGGCTACACAGGTTGTCATTTTTCAGAATGGGCGAGGCAGGGTAGTCATTGTGAAAGTAATATAGTTATGTAACTATAGTTACATTACTATGTTACTATTAGTATATATTATAATAACATAACTAATTATAATAATTATATTATTAGAATTAGTTATGTTATTATAATAACATAACTAATTACTTTTAATACCCAAAGTAATATTACTTTTTGAAGGAGCAATAAGTAACTAGTAACTTATTACAATTCCTGAGTAACTAATTAAGTAATTAAGTAATTAAACTAAGTAATTCTTGAGTAACACTGCTTATGTTTCCACAGAATATTGAGAATATAAAGGCTATAAAATAATTAAAATAACAATAAATCGAATTGCTTGTTTAATTGTTTGCATTATTGATATTATTATAATTGCTTTAAGCATGTACTTAGTGTTATAGCTCCATAAACTATTTCGCAAGAAAAAAAAAACTATGATAGTTTAATCCGCAAGGGCCGAGAGAAGGCAGTTGAGTCGCCTACAGAACACGCTTACAGGAATGCGTGCGTGTGACGACACAAAACAATAGCGTAGCCCATGCGCACATGGATCGAGACTGTATAGGCTTGGCTCTTGATTTGGACCAGACGATGTTCATGCGTAAGTTGTCTGTGAGTCTGCGCACATGTAGTCTATATACTGTATGCTGAGTGTTGTTATAGATGGACAGTGGTGGTCTGCCACTCTTATTTGGGATAAGACGCTAAATGGAGAAATTTTTATCCCTTCCCATGCCCGCAGTTTTCCGTCCTGACATCATCAGAGCGCGCCTCCTACATCCGAGGGACATAAGCCATAATAAAGCTCCCTCTGACTCCCAGAAATACTTTCAAGCACATGATCATAACTCTTCCATGCTCCCCACATCTCTCTCTCCCCATCCCCCTCTCTCTGCTTCTCTCTCTCTCTCTTTCTCTACTCTCTCTCGCTCTCTCTCTCTCTCTCCTTCTCTACTCTCTCTCCCTCTCTCTCTCTCCTTCTCTACTCTCTCTCTCTCTCTCTCTCTCTCTCTCTGTGTGTGTGTCCACTGGTGTCTCGCCCTCTTGCTCTCTATAAATGCGCCAGCCTAATTAGTAGGCCTACTACAACCGAGGGGGAGAAAAAGCGGAGTTGTGTCTCTCGCCCGCTGTGGCGGAGTGAGGCGCGCGGAAGAGGAGGTGCGCGGAAGAGGAGGACGCGGCAGGTGCGGCAGCAGCAGCAGCATCAGCGGCAGCAGCATCAGCGGCAGCAGCATCAGCAGCATCAGCGGCAGCAGCATCAGCGGCAGCAGCATCAGCGGCAGCAGAGGGACGCCCAGGACGCCGCTGCTGCTGACGGAGGCGGCGGGCGGCGGAGGCACTACAGCGGCGCGCGCTGTGGTGACGATGACGAACGGAGGGGCCCGCGTGCGCCGGGAGGAACCGTCCTGCTGGTCTTCTCACGCGCACAGATTCCTTCTTCACGGGAACGCCGTGAACGCGTGCGCGTCCACGGTGCACGCTAACCTAGCCACGCAAAAGAACTTCATTCGTAGATTTTTCATTTTTTAAATTTTTTTTTTTTTTTTACGAGACTCCATGACGGCGACACGTTAGCCTGCCCGGTGAGAACAGAGACGTGAGAATATACAGATTATTATAATTGATACGAATGTGTTGGATTTGAATATGCGGGTTGGTTTATGACCCATGTGTTGCCGGGCGGGCGAGGGTGTTTTAAGCGGCGTCTCGTCGTTAACAGGGCCTGTGTGCTAGCCTACGTCGTCAGAACAGATCGGAGCCAAATGAGGAATTCCTTATTCCATCTGAGCCGACTGCTATTGTCTGTCGGGGTGTGATAAAGCGTGGCCGTTCGACCTGATGGCGTTTGATTGCGTTGACACGAATTTGCGATGTGATTTCTGCGTGTGTTTTTCTCTTTTCTCTTCAGTCCACCTCGTTTCTCGCCTCTAATCCCTTCATCCTCTGAGGTCCGTCTCGCCTCCACGCATGACATTTTGGCTAACCGAGAAAACACACACACACACACACACACACACACGCACACACACGCAGACCCGCAGCAGATTCTCTCATACACACACACACACACACACACGCAGACCCGCAGCATATTCTCTTATACACACACACACACGCAAACACTCAAGCCAGTCTGAGTCAGCGGACCTGTGAGAGGACACCCGTGTTGCTTGGAGACAGAACATCGTTTTTCCTCCAGAAGCACCGCGCGTGAGGAGCGGATGGCCTGAAGCGGTAAAACGCACGTTACCAACGAGCGAGGGGGAGACGCGGCGGCGGAGGACGCGGAGGGGGAGGTCGGGAGGGGAGGAGCGCGGAGGGGGAGGTCGGGAGGGCAGGAGCGCGGATCGATATTCGTTGTCACCTCCGCTTTATCTGCAGGACCAAATGAGCACGAGCGTTCTCTCTCTCCCTCGCCGCTGCGTCACTGTGTGCGCGCGCGCGCTCGCGTAGGGATGTGCGCGCGCGCGTATGCAGACTTCGTGAACTGTGTGGCACCTGTGCATGCGCGCGCCTGCGCGTGCTCCGCATGTGCCTGTGTCATCTTGCAGTATTGTGGCCGGTGCATTCATTCCGCACGCACACGCACACGCACACACACGCACACACACACACACACACACACACACACACGCACAGTTAACGAAAGGATCTATTGGCCTGCATTTAAAAATGATATGCAGGCCCACTAAACCTGAATTAACATATTGAAGTATGCATGCATTTCAATAACACACACACTGTTCTGGTCTATGCCTTTTTTTAAACAGAAGCCAGCCCACAATAAACATAGAGAGAGACAGACAGACAGAGATAGAGAGACAGGCCATGATGACCAGTTAAGGCGACAATGAGATGAATAATTTACTATTCCAAATGTTCGAAAACTGTTTGGTCACAGCTGAGAACAGAATCTCACAGAGAGAGGCGAGAGGGAGGGATGGGGTTGAAGAAGGAATATTATAGCAAGAATAGCACCACAATCTTGCAAAAGAGGAAGCAGAACTGCCCAAACGATCGCCTATTGCTGCACGGTGCTGATGCATATAACTGGAGCTCTCTCTCTCTCTCTATCTCTCTCTCTCTTCTTCTCTCTCCTCCTCAGCTCATCCCACTTGTTCTTCATCGCAGCAGTACAGTCGACACAGATAAGGCTGTTGGGGTGGTCCATCACCCCCACCCCGAGCGGGAGAAGTTGTGAGGTTCCACAGCTCCAGGAAGAACCGGCCGCTGACACTTCGACTGCTGACCGGCCGCTGACCTCGAGAGGAGCGTACGACGTCTACCGGCCACCCCCTCTTCATCATCAGAAGATGGCCTGCTGAAGATGACCATGTGAAGAGACGTGTCGTACTGAATAGGCTGCTTGACACACTGCCAAGGAGTTGCTTTGGTCTAGTGACAAGAGGGCGGCATTATGATTGGTCGTTGATTTGCTCTGTGAGTGGGTAGGTTAGTGATCAGACTTGGTTGGTTTTTACTGGTCAGTCCGGTACTGAGTGAGACTGCTGAACAATGGGGAAGTTTGGTGTTTTTTTTTGCACAACTCCGGAAACCGAAGTTGCCTGTCGTTTTAACCCGCGGAACCCACTGTCGCACCCTGCGAAGAGGATTGTCGAAGGCAGAGCGTACTGACTTGTGGACAGACCGTCTTAACGGACAGACAGTCTCGATGCGGGGGGGCAGACACCTCGGACCTCACTGAGCGCCCTTGTTTTTTATTTTTTTATTTTCTATTTCTTTCCCAGCACCATGGCTGTGGCCTCCATAAGGAGACACCTCATTGGACATTGTAATGATTGACGCCTTGATTAGCCTCTCTGATTGGACTGAACCAGGAAGTGGACCACCTTGATTGTCAAGTCAGAACTCAATAAACAAACCTCTCCTCTCCCCCCCACTTATATCTAGTGGGGGGGAGGGTGAAGGGAATTGTATTTTTTTTTTTTTTTGTAGGGTGTAGGTCTAGTTTTTGAAGAGGTAGACATTTACAAATATTTGTTTTAGTAAATAGACCTACGTCTTAGAATGTATACTAGGTAACTTTTTGGTTCATAGTTCCTACCTAGCTCAAAGTCCTACATTTATAGAAAGATACGAATAACAGATAACATAACCTTCATTTGTAAGCTATATTACTGTAGTACTTTGTGATTAGTGCTAGTGTCAATATATCTTCGGAGGCATTTCATTCGGCATTGTTAGGATATAGTTATTATTTGAAGTGCTAAGGAAATTATAAAGGTCATATAGTTCCCTTATAACAAGTTAAAATCGGTCCCTTGACAGCAACGCATATAGAAGACACACAGGCTTGGTTTTAATAGCTGTTACACATCATTGTCCATCGTGTCTTTGCTGCTGGTCGTTGAAGGCACTAACTCCGCAAACTGCTAGCTAGCTAGTTTGCTAGCTAGGCTAGCTAATCGGCTAAACTAGCTAATTCGCCCGCCGGCCGCCACCCTAGCAATGGACGCTAACGCCAGCGCGGGCCAGGGCAGCCCCGAGAGCCCCAACCGGGCCGTGGAGTACCTGCTGGAGCTCAATAACATCATCGAGAGCCAGCAGACGCTCCTGGAGACCCAGCGGCGCCGCATCGACGAGCTGGAAGTCCAGTTGGACCGGCTCAGCCAGGAAAACAAGGACCTGCGTTTGGACCGGCAGCCAGTCGCCGCCGCTCCGCCTCCTCCTCCTCCTCCTCCTCCTCCTCCTCCCCCTCCTCCGCCCCCGTCTCCCCCCCTTCCCCCGCCCCCGACGCAAGCCTTCTCCGGCCCGGCAGCTCCCCTCAAGAACCACCACGGCCAGCAGGCCGCACCCGCCATCCCGCTGCCCCACCACAGCCTCCCGTACAGCCAGTACCACCATCACCACCACCCCGCCCACCACCAACACCACCGCCACCACCCGCATGGCTCCACCCACCTGTCGTACAACAGCTCCAGCTCTGCCCCGCCCCCAGCACCGGCCTCCGTCTCGGTTCTGACCCAGGTCTCCAACCCCGTCTTCCCCGCTCCCCCTCCTCCTCCGCCGCCTCTGTCCGCCACCATCCCGGCTCCTGCGCCTCCTCCTCCCCCTCCTCCGCCCGTCCCTCCCCGAGAGCAGGCTGCATCGGTGCCGGCTGCTGCGTCGGCTCCGGTGGCTGCATCGGCGTCCAGGAGTCACCACCGTCCGTCTCGCTCCACCTCTACCTCCACCTCCACCAGCACGGGCACCAACACCAACTTTGTGGAGAAGGAGAAGGAGCGCCTGGAGAGGCTGCACAGTGCCACCAACAGCCACCCCCCTCAACAGCAACACCCTCAACAGCATCCTCAACACCTCCACCACCCTCCACAGCACCCTCAACAGCAGCACCACCCTCAACAGCATCCTCAACACCTCCATCACCCTCCACAGCACCCTCAACAGCAGCACCACCCTCAACAGCATCCTCAACACCTCCACCACCCTCCACAGCACCCTCAACAGCAGCACCACCCTCAACAGCACCACGCCCACACTCTGCATCACCACAGCAAACAGTAAGTCCTCTCTGAGAGTTTCTTATCTCCCCCCTTCCCCCTCCCCCCGCCCCCGGTCCAGAGCACCCTCTGGGACAGACGGGGGAACACAGGCAACCCTGCAGTGGGAGGGTGGGCATGCGCTGTACCCACAATGCATCCCTGCCTGGGCCGCACCACTGCACAGCAGTTAGGGTTCGTTAGCTACCAGGGTAACAGGTTAACAGGTGAGCAGGGGAAATTTAATTGGAAAATAAATTAAATATGTAGTATGTAAAGAGGTATGATATAATGCAAAATCATGTTGGAGCCTTATAACTTAATATATTTTATAAATTCCTCTTAAATATAATCTTACTGTGGCATATTGGGACTATTTAATGGCCTAATCTCTCAAATTTGTTTTGGTTCTGACAGTATTGTACCTTCTTTCATGCTCTCAAGCAGTGTTTTGATGGGCTGAATACATAATGTTCCAAAATATGCTGAGATATTTGGCATTCGTATTAATCCTGCCCACAAACCATAGCTGTAATGGGAAAACTACATGTAAACAATCAGTATACAGAACTATATTGATCGCAGACCATAGCTGTAATGAGAAAACTACATGTAAACAAACAGTATACAGAACTATATTGCTCACAGACCAGAGGTGTGGAAATGGCTTCCTATCCTGTCCGTCCTGTGGTCTCTGCACTGTCACCATGCTAGCATGTGTGGACAAACATGGCCGCCTACACTTGGGTTTGCCTGGCTCCTGTGTGTGACCTGTGGTTCCGATCTGACCTGCTACTACTGTCATTTAGCAGAGCCTGTCATACAGGTTCTCATTGGCTTATTGTGTATCCCCGTGCATGCACCTTCACCTGGACGCCTGTTGCTAGGTGACACAACACAGACACAGACACAAACACAAACAAAAGTTTTTAGGAGCCGGGGTATAAGCTTCTCTTTGCTCTAAGCTAAATGGGTTGGTTGTGCCCCTGTGTGTGTTTGTGTCTTCTGCGTGGAGATGGTTGATCCGTCGGAGGAGCAGACGTAAATGTGCTTCACAGGGATCTGATCGCAGGCCAGCAGGGCTGTTGTATGTGATTCCTGAGACAACTGCTTTGCAGAAGAGCGCCAGAGATATGAACTGTCAAAAGAGCATTCTGACACACTGAAGCTGTCTTGTTCATGCTAGCCTGTTGTAGATGGGTTTTGTTTGTATTTTTGTTTTGTCTTTATAAGATAATAAGTCAAACTTCATATGATAGTTATTATATTATGTTTTATAGTATATTAATCCTCAATTGTGGTTGGTAATGTTGTTTGGCAAACTAAAGGCTAGAAACAATCATTGGGCTACCATTGGTATACCATTAGGCTGCCATTGGGCTGCTATTGGGCTACCATTGGGCTATTATTGGGCTGCCATTGGGCTACAATTGGGCTATTATTGGGCTGCCATTGGGCTACCATTGGGCTGCCATTGGGCTGCCATTGGGCTATTATTGGGCTGCTATTGGGCTGCTATTGGGCTACCATTGGGCTACCATTGGGCTGCCATTGGGCTACCATTGGGCTACCATTGGGCTGCCCTGATGTGATACTCGCTTTCTCATGCATGGTTCTCCTGTCAATAATGCATCCAGCTTTCAGCTCTATCTTCCATCATATTAGCGGATTGTGAGAGTAACATGTTGTTCATCACGTAGTTGCATCATGGGAACACATTTAGTTTATAATTGCAGTCACCTGTATTGACTTGCAGGTGACATGTTGATATCAAATATTTTATAAGAAACGCTTGATTATAACAAAGTTTATTTGTACAGCCGTTAATCTCCTTTCCAATCCAGTTTGTCTGCTGCAGACCTTAATCCTGGTTTCACTGTCAACGGGCTTTCCCATTCCACATTGAACACAGGAGTAATACCCCTAACCTTAATCCTAATCCACAAAACACGCCATAGGCTTGCCTGTTGGGGTCGCTCACATGCTCACGTTTGTCCGTGGGTCCTGGACACGCAACAGTGAGCCACCTGGGCGGTAGGAGCGATTGCAGGAGATCTGTGTGAGGATAGGGGCTGTCATGGACTCAACAGGGCCAATGGGAACAGTATGGAGCCAGAACACTGGAGCCATGTCTGTGGGAGTCCTGCTTAATAGCTAATACTGTTGCTATGCAACTGAAGAAAAATTGCAGAAGTAGAAGATGTACAGTAGAAGCAACTATTTCTAAAAATTGACATGGATTATTATTATTATTATTATTATTATTATTAATAATAATAATATTTTATTTAATTTTATTTGTACCTGTAAGAGCAAAACCTAACACAATACACCGTGCTTATATGCTCATCTCATCTAATGGACTTTGTAGTACCAAATGTAATGGGATTCTGTGAAGTCTTCTGAGCTTGACAAAGTGAACAACATCACCTCTTGATGTTCTTGTACTTAGAGGAGGGATGTGTGCTGAGGTCATAGTTCAGCTCTGAGTGTTAGCATGTTGTATCTCCACTGTCCAGGTCTGTATGTGTGTGTCTGTGTGCGTGTGCGTGTGCGTGCGTGTGCGTATGTGTGCGTGTGTGCGTGCGCTCAAGACTGCAGCAGAGAGAGAATGTCGCATGCTTGTTGAATGGAGCTGCTATGTACTTACACCTGTGTGTGTGTGCGTGTGCGTGTGTATGTGTGTGATTCAGTGGTTGTGTGTTAGTGTGTAAAGTAGGTGTGTGGGTGTGTCTTCTTGCTTGTCATGGTGTCGACTAGTGTGTCTGTCAAGGTGTCAGTTATTATCTTACAGACAGACTAAATCTGTCAGCACTTTTACACATTTACATTTCCTGGCGTACGTTGTCTGCAAAGACAATTAGCCTTGGTGTGTGTATGTATGTGTGTGTTTGCGCACGTGTTTGCGCACGTGTTTGCGCACATGGGCATGCGTCTGTTCATCTGAAGCGTTCTCGTCTCGTCTCTTGCGTTAACGTTTTATATGGCCGCTCAGCTGTCGTCACTGGCCGAGGTACAACCAGATAAGGTGATTATTGTGGTCAATATTGAAGTCACTATAATTGAACACGATTACTCATTGAGTAATGATTACTTAAAACATTAAAACAGTAAAAGAGATTAACAGAAAGCAAAGAGAAAACACATGTGAAATGTCCCTTAATACTTTTTCACGTTTGTCTCTCACCTTCACCCTGCAAGGGTCATGCAGAACACGAGACAAAGCAAACGTTTATTAATAATAGTTTAGTCTCAATTATATTGTTTTTGCAAATGTTAGGAGCCGAAATTGAACGATTAAAATGTGCACAGACCTGCCACCACATGCTACTGTGGCTTACTTACACCTTCTAGGATCCTCCATAGCCCGCTGCGTGAATGCTAGCTAAACCGTCACACTGGAACCCATCACGGACACACTGTATATCGCTGTGGCTATCGGCCGGTGAGTGTGTGTGTGTGTGTGTGTGCGCGCATGTGTGTGTGTGTGTGCTTGCGTGCATATGTGTTTGTGTGTGTTTGTGTGTGTGTGTGTGCATATGGATTTGTGTGTGAGCGTGTGTGTGTGTGTGTGTGTGCATATGGATTTGTGTGTACGTTTGTGCATTTACGTGCAGTTGTGTGTGTGTGTGTGTGTGTCCTAAGCCCCATGTGACGTACACAGCAGGAAAATACGAGAGTAACAAAACAGTCACCATGGCGACAGTGTAAAACCTTATACTGCATACATGCTTATCTCATCAGCGTATCTTTGTCAACGGCGCTGAGTGATGACCCAACCGCGGTCACCCTGGTTACAGCATCCCATGATGCATCTGCCCGGAATGTTAATTGTGCACCTGTGGCCTTGGTTACAGCCGTCCAGCGTTCATCCCGCATTGAACTGCATGTGTCCAGCTCTGTAGTCAGAATGGGGGGGGGTCTCCTCTGGCTTAGGTTGCCTACTAGAAGGAGGGTTACGCCTAGGTCATACTTGACAGAGCCGCGGTGGGGCGAGGGGCGTGCGCCATAAATTACGTCAAATGTGCGGGCGTGGCCTGGCGCGTTGGCGACGCCTGGCGCGAGCCATGGTGCGTACCACTGATGCTTTGTAACTGGCGCGTCTTGCTCGTTGAGTCTTCTTCATATAATATAATGCAGGTGGCTAGGATAGTCTGAGTCAAACTGACCGTGGGCACGACACCAAACATGCATCCAGTGTCCCTTGAGAAGTGATGAAATGTAACAACGATGTAGATTACATATTCTCAAAGCAACAGAAAAGACAGGAGTGCGCAGAACTTCCTCAACAACATTGTGCCGTTCCTATTGATTTTTGAAATACAGTGTCATCTTTCATTTTGGAGAATATATCGCACAACACAAAGTTCGCATTGGAGGATGAAGTGCTCGAAGCGCGCGCGCCGTTCGAGTGCGCCGTTCGCGAAAGTCTGCCACCACAACACGGCGAGCTTTGAGTCACTCTTAAAAACGCTAGCTAGCTTCCAGCTCAAATAAGAACAAACTCCCTCAGAAGCCCAGCCCCAACACATTTAAACACATGGCAAAGGGCATTGTTATCATGATCCACTTTGTTTATGTTCCTAATTATGGAGCCAGGGCTGTGAACAATCACAGAGAATGGTAAATTAGTGAAATGCGAGGAGATATTTGGTGAATTTGACATTAGCTTACAATTAGCGTATAATATCTCCGAACCAGTCCATGGTTCTGCAGCCAGAGACATTATATAGAGTAGACAGACCACTTAGAGAGTCCTAAATAGATCTGGCAAGTTGACTTATCACTACTCGCAGTCGGCAGTACTTTGAGTCTAAATTGAGTTACGTTAATACATTTAGTATTGTTTAGTTTTGGGTTATGCCATGCTCATGTTATTTTCAGTGCAAATAAAATGGTATGGAAACATCACATCTTTACATTTGCCCTGAGTGATTTGAGTGACATGTTGTCTACGCGCCAGCATAGAAAGCACGCGACTCCTTGCATGTAGCATAATGCATGCTTATTTACCTACTTGGCGATCTGGTAGCTGACACACAACAGTATTGCCCAGTGGGAATATGTGTCCTTGACAAAATGTGCAAGTTTGCAACACATGAGTTAATCACACACTCAGTAGGGACACATAGACACAGTTGTTTTTTCTACTGCCAACTGGTGGTATGTGGGCTCTTCTGCAGAGGTACACATCTGCCATGGCAGACGTCAGAGGCTGACCTGTCTGGTGGATGGCTTGTCTGTCTGATACATGATATATATATAATATGTGTCTGATATATCTGTGCATACGCACAGATATATCTACACATTTACAGATATACTGTATATCTACGCATTTACAGATATATGTACGCATTTTCCTATTGATGTACACATTTACATGTTATAATGGCCCCATAAAAAGACCCGGAAATCCATAGATATGGGCATGGGCACCTCCAGCACAGAACCAAAGTCTGTATAAACCCACGTTGTGTTGTTTTCTTGTGGGACGTGGGTCTGTGCAACCCCCAGAGACTGTAATGGGATTGAGAGCTGAAACAGACTTCAACAACGTGCATACAGAACCTGCAGTGTTACTCCAGTGGTAGCCATGGTACTAGTATTGTACATTGTTAGTTCAACGTGACCAGGGAAGGCATGTCTGTGCCCAGTAAACCATAATGAAGCTAAATTTGACTTCTTTATAATTTTATGATCAATGTAGTGTATCTTAAACTGTTAAATACTGTTGCTGTCCAAATAAAAATCACATATTTACATGTCCAACTTTTTATTTATTTATAGGGAAGTTAACACACCGTCTGGGATCACTGACTATTTATAGACTCGTAGTGTCGTTGATGTTAAAAGGGTAGGCAAGAATGGCTTTCTCGTACACCCAATCTCAGGCTGAGTAAAGGCATTAGACTATTAAACAGTTCACGCTTTTGCACTTTCTCCATTTTGTCCAGATTTAACAATGAGCCTTTGCAACAGTACGGTTTAACTGCCTGTTTTATATAAAAGAAAAATGTCATGTAGTGATTAGTTTAGACATTGTAAAATGTATAATCATTTGTTATTATACAAAGTAGGGACAAAGATGGACAACCATTTAAAACCCCATTAAAATATTCTTAATTTCCAATTAAATGCAACAGATTCCTCAAACCCAAAACCTCCTAACATTTTGTTCTGTCGTGCTTCCTAGATGCCTCCTATTCACAACAATCCAATTAGACACACTGCTTTGTGTGTGTGTGTGTGTTGATTTATGGTTTATGGTACACAAAGATATGCTAAACAGATATAATATTCGCAATAATCTTCAAGGTCTCTCTGCATATATCCCTCTATTATTTGTCTCTCCATCTATCCATCCATCCATCCACCCATCCTTCCATCATCCATCCATTCATCCATCCATCCATCCATCCTTCCATCATCCATCCATCCATCCATCCATCCACCCATCCTTCCATCATCCATCCATCCATCCATCCATCCATCCACCCATCCTTCCATCATCCATCCATCCATCCTTCCATCATCCATCCATCCATCCATCCATCCTTCCATCATCCTTCCATCATCCATCCATCCATCCATCCTTCCATCATCCATCCATCCATCCATCCATCCACCCAACCTTCCATTCAGCCATC
>JAODUH010001201.1:0-12990 GCA_027564835.1 Typhlichthys subterraneus
AGGCGTAGTCGTGGTGGAGAGGGGTTGCGGTTCGGTAACCTAAGGATCTCATCGCTGCTTTTTGCAGATGATGTGGTGCTGATGGCATCATCAGTCCGTGACCTCCAGCACTCACTGGATCGGTTCACAGCCGAGTGTGAAGCGGCTGGGATGTGGATTAGCACCACTAAATCTGAGGCCATGGTTCTCAGCCAAAAACCGATGGAGTGCCTACTCCAGGTGGGGAATGAGTCCTTACCACAAGTGAAGGATTTTAAGTACCTTGGGGTCTTGTTCGCGAGTGAGGGGACTATAGAGCAAGAGATTGGCCGGAGAATCTGAGCAGCGGGAGCGGTATTGCAATCGCTTTACCGCACCGTGGTGAGGAAAAGAGAGCTGAGCCGGAAGGCAAAGCTCGCAAGTTTTGTTCCTACCCACACCTATGGTCACGAAGGGTGGGTTATGACCGAAAGAACAAGATCACGGGTACAAGCAGCCAAAATGGGTTTCCTCAGGAGGGTGGCTGGCTTCTCCCTTAGTGTTAGGATAAGAGGTAGGGATTTTCCTACTTTTAAGTTTGTTGTTTTCTTTTCTTTGTTGGATGGGTTTCTTGTGCTGATGTGTGGATTGGTGGGTTTGCACCAATACACTGCATGCTTCACAGCCGTGTGCAGTTTGGAAGTGTTCCCACCTTTATTTAATCCAGGGGTGTTGATAATTAGAAGCACCTGTTTTCCTGGAGAAGAGTCCGACACAGGAGGGCGAGCAGGAGATACGACATGCCAGCAGAGACTAGTAGTTTTCCTCCCGTGGGTTTTTCTTTTGCTTGATATGTTTCTTTTTGTACAATGAACATGAGGTTCAACGTCGGAATGGGCTGTCCATGCGAGAGGAGCGTTACGGAGAGAGCGTAACTTGGAGGGCCGATCATTCCCTACTTCTCCGGTAACACTCAACTCATTCACACATGCCTTGTTTGCTCATCCAATGTCTTTTCTTTCCAACGTCTGTATCTTTCAGGTTAGGGGTTTTGCCTATAGTTTCTTTTTATATACTCCTAGGTAATAATTCGTAACACTGAGAGATAGGGTGAGAAGCTCAGCTGTCCGTGAGGAACTTGGAGTACAGCCGCTACTCCTTTGCATCGAAAGGAGCCAGTTAAGGTGGTAAGGGTGCCCCCTGGGCACCTCCCTTGAGAGGTGTTCCAGGCACGTACAGCTGTGAGGAGGCCTCGGGGAAGACCCAGGACTAGGTGGAGAGATTATATCTCCACACTGGCCTGGGAACGCCTCGGGATCCCCCAGTCAGAGCTTTCCAATGTGGCTCGGGAAAGGGAGGTTTGGGGTCTCCTGCTGAAGCTGCTGCCCCTGCGACACGACTCTGGATAAGCGGATGAAGATGGATGGATGGATGGAATAATTTATCACAAAAATAGGTGAGGAATTTAAAACTATTTGTGATGCAGAGATTTCTGTTGAAGAATTAGATCAAGCAATGCATTGTTTATCTCTAGATAAATCTCCGGGTCCTGATGGCCTTACTGCTAACTTTTACAGACACTTTTGGGACTTTAAGAGATTTCTTATTTAATGCATAACATACATACGCATACACAAGAAGTTACGAGTAACCTGAACCTTCCACATACTATGAAACAAGAACTTATAACACTGATCCCTAAGCCTGAAATATATTCCAGGCTTTTAGATAATTTACGGCCAATAACCCTTTTAAATAATTACTATAAAATCTTTACACATATATTCTCAAATAGATTAAAAACAGATTTGACAGGTTATAAGTGAAACATCATCAAGGTTTATCAGAGGCAGAACTATACACAATACATAATACATAATATTTGTTTAGTCCAAGACTTGCTAGAATATAGAAATATGATTACATATGATGGTTTTATTTTATTTATTGATTTTTACAAACCATTCAATATGGTAGAAGATCCCTTTATTTTTGTCGCCCTTGAATATTTTGGTTTTAGGGGGAAATTTAGAAGTATTATCAAATAATTGTTTTCAGATAGTTTTTATGGTATTCTGGTATTATCAAATAATAATCAAATAAGAAACTAGTAGTTCAGTAGCCTTATCTGGAGGTACCTGCCCACGTTTTAAGGTAGGACGTGGTATAAAACATGGTTGCCTGATCTCACCATCATTGTTTATTATGGCCGCAGAAATGATAGCAATTGCGATTACAAATTCTAATATTAAGGGCCTAAATGTTTTTGATGAGAAAATAATTATTAGTCATCTTGCAGATGACACATCACTCTTTTTAAAGAACATGGAACAGATTCCAATTGCTCTACAAACCATAGATTACTTTTCCAAAGCTTCTGGTTTTTCTTTAAATTTAAATAAATGTGTGTTACTCTCCATACATGACTGCCAACTAACATCTCTCCACAATATTCCCATAAAATCTACAATAAAATACCTGGGTATATATGTTACTAAAGATTCCAAAACTAGTGAGAATTTGAATATTGAGAGTACATTATTAGAATGCAAACTTAAATTAAGCAATTGGATGCAAAGAGATATCTCTTTATTTGGACATATTTTTTTAACAAGAATGGAAAGTTTATCTAGATGTATTTATCCGGCCTACTCTCTTTCAATTTGTAATATAACAATTAAAGCTATTAACCAATTACATTTGTTTTATATCTGTAAAAGAAAAACTCACTACATTGAAAAAGTCTGTATCGGTTAAAGATTATGAAGAAGGTTGTTTGCAAGATATTGATTTTTACTATATTAATGGAATGCTGAAGATCAACTGGTTGAGATTATTTCTCATTAATAGAAATAGCTTTTGGTATTGTGTACCCAGGGAGATATTTAGAAGAATGGGAGGTATTGATTTTGTTTAAAAAATTTGACTTTTCTGTACCCAAATTACTCATTAAAGGGATCGTCAAGGGAAATCATTCATTTTAGTCTTAGCATGTCATTAAATGATGTAGAGTCTTAATATAAACACATACAAACTATGAAAATCAACTTCCATTTAAATCGCAAAATATTCCCTATATTTATTTCACTTTCTGTCTGTCCGGCGATTTTCTGGGGGGAGTTAATTCGAGCGTAGGGACGTCATGCCGCTCCTGGACTATAAAAAGAAAAAGAAAAAGTGTCACGAAAAACGGCACTTTGTGTTTGAGTCTGACAGCCTACTGCAGTTTCTGTAGTACATTTTTACTAGCTGAAAGATACTCTGAACTAACCATTGTGACACAACTTGGATTATACTGCAACGCTTCCCTGGTCTCGCTGGTATAGTACGGCCGGAGAGAGACTGCCCACATCCCCAGTGCCTCACCACCGTTTTACTGAGACAATCGCACCTGCTTTAAAGACGGGCCATTGCAGCTAGCTAGACGAGTGAGTCGCACCACTTAAGAATGTTGCGCAATAGCCTAGAGTTGAAAGGGGGAGAGGGTATGGGGGGACATTATGAACACGCCCATTCAGCCCTGAACCCTTTGCATGTAGCGTTTTTTGTCATAATGTTAACACACTTATTATTTATTTTTTATTATTATTCATTTGGTTGATGTATATTAAATATATCCCCCTGCAATATATTGGGAATATTTCTGCACCTTGTAACCTCTTTCCTATCTCTTTAAAGTATCTTCCTTTCACCAAGTCTTATTATACTGGAAATTAATATACAATCATAATTTTACACCACACAACACATCAATTTGGAACAATGCATGCAAATACAAAACATGCCCGACTACATGATCTTGCAGGAGCTCAGGAAGTTCAAGATCACCAGCTACGACAATGTATTGCAAAGAATATCTCTTTAGAAACAAATCTCTCTGTTTTGAAGATTGGCTGGGGAAGAACATATGGTATATTGCTCACTTAATGGATAAAAATGTGGACATGCTATTATATGAAAACTTCTGTTTGAAACATGATTTTCATTGTAACCGCAAAGATTTTGAGAAAAGTTTTAAGAATAGCCCAAAAGCATTGATTATGTTGGTTAAAAATATAGTTGTAGTGCAGAGCATGGATACACTCTGCTTACTATCAATATTAATTTGTGGGAAAATGTTTATTGATGGTAAGTTTCCAAAAAAATACATTAGACTTTAAATAATCAATGAAATATATCAATTACAATACAGTAGAAATGGTATACACCAAAGGTATTCTAAAGAAGACATTAAAAAGATTAGGACAAATATTTTGACTATCAGCTGCCAAAAAACTTTACCACCTTGTAGAAGAATTTGGTTTACTTGTTGACCTCTAGAAACATCCTGTATTTATTATTATTTTTGTCATTAATATTATTAATATCTATGTTGTGTTCCATCTAATTAGAAATTTGTGTTAAAATGTTGATTATGCCTGTTTGTAAATTGTTGATGATGGTGGTGGTAATAAATAAAATTTTAAAAAGCGCATCTGCCAATAAGGGTGGAGCCTAATCAGAGATTTTGGGGGCAGACGTCATAGCAGTCATGCGCATTTGCCTTCAACGGTAGCATACGTTCGTTCACATCACAGCGCTGAGCACTAACATTCGACACGAACGAGCCAATGTACAGAGTACAGACTAGCTGCTGTGGTCTAGCCATAGCACTATTGTCAATGGCGCAGGAGATGTTTTTTAGGTGGGAGGGATGAAAGTGTGAAGAAAAATGTCTCAAATTTTAAGCCTGTACAACTATGCTTTTAGTTATTAAAACCAAATATAACACCAGAATGAAAATCTGTCCCACCTGGGATTTGAACCACACTCCCCTGCATGAAGGAGAAACACATTACAAGGTCGCCACCAGAAACTTTTAGAAAATTACACCATTGATGTATTTGAGAGTAAGATTTACGTAATTTATGGTTGCAGCGCAAATGTCTTGACAAAGCAAGAGGAGATACCAACATAAACACAAGAACAGGACATCAAAGGAATGGTATCTGATGATCCAAGACAAAAACTAAATTTACTGTATGGGACAGTAAAGTAAAGTAGCTGCATTACAATTCAATGTGTAACATTTTTAAGAGAAATTAATAGTTCACTACCGTAAACAGCACAATAATTAGCTTGCAAAAATGCATAAAAAATAGAAAAATTATACTTAGTTGAACGTATAAACAAACAACAGCTAATCCACCACCTAAAAGATATTGCCGGCTTCAAGAATGTCAGTCGACATTCATGTAATTTTCCTTATATTAACCTTTACATTTATGTATATTATTAACCATTTTATACAGCCTTTTTATTTCTCACATTTCTGTATTTTGAAAAGCAATATGAGCTTCAATTCCTGCATGAAAAGTGCTATACAACTAAAGTATATTATTATTATTATTGGGTAAGCTTGTATGTGAAGAAAACTTTAGCATTTTAGAAATGGGCTAATTGACTGTATATTAAGTGGAAACAAAATGAAATGTGTTTATAGTATGATCATGATCAGATGAATGTTGGGACAATTGTGTTTAGAGTTTTGAAAATATGAATACAGATTGGACCAAGGGATGGTAACGATTGGAAAATCTGTAAGTGGCCCTTTAAAATAACATATATGCTATATGAGAAGATAAAGACAATGTCATGAAATGCTGATAGCTTTATTTGCTGTTTGGGAGAGGGCAATAGGGAGATGTAAAGCATAACATGTGAAACTATGTCCCGCCTCCACATGGTGAAGACTCAACCTGCTGCTGTGGGTCATTCATTGTCTACATGTCCAGGTTGAAGGTTAAAGGTCAGTGCCCAGACATGGGGATTGGTCAGTGCAAAGCTCAACAAGTCGGGTGGGTGGGGTAAAGGGTAAGAACAGGTCACTAGGGAATTCCTTTTCACTCATCATCAGAATTGTCAGCAGCTCCAGAGATAGTGTATGTCTGTTCATGATGGTCCATCTCCATAATGTTTTCTTCATTTTTCACTGCCCTGTAGGGAAAAACAGCACTTTGTTAGAAAGATAAAGTGTCCAAGAGGTGATACAGGTGGAATAGTTATATAAAATATATACTGAACTACTAGCCTGCCACATGCTGTTATTAAATAGGACTTGTGTGTTATTCAGCTGATTTCCTTCATGAAATAAAATCAGTAAAGTATAAGCAAGGAGCCAAAGCTTTGGACCCAGGACTGAATTGGTTAATGGGCTTGTTTATGTGACCCCTATTGGACCAGGATAATATATTTTCTATAAAATATCACATACTGTCTAGATTTTATTCTTTATAAAATCACAGGGCATGACAGCTGTCGCTACTTTATTGGTTGGTACTTTAGAGTATGTGCACATTGCAGTGAAATTGTTTGGATGCTTCCTATACCTAGTACCTTATAATGACATGCAAGTTAAAGTCACATTTAACCAGCAGAGGTCCTGGGTCCACAGACACTAATCTGAGAAATGTCTGCCTTTACCTAATAAGTACTGTCCTTCTCTCTGTCAACTCCACCGCCTGCGCCGTGTAGCTCTCAATTTTGCCATCATACTCTTGACCTCCGTATTCAAGTCCAGCACCAGCACCTCCATCAACCCCACTTGACCCTGACCTATCCCTTCCAGTGTCAGCACCCACCATTCCAACCATGCCTGATTGGTCACTGCCTCTAGCTCCCTCACTCAAAAAGGCTATTCCTCCCACATGATAGCTTTCTTCCATGCCTCTCCCAACACCACCAACACCATTAGCCAATCCCCCTGGTCCTTTTTCCATGGCCCCAAGACCACCAGCTTCACCCCTTACACCAATACAAACTACACCCCCTCCTCCATCACCCATAGCACTGGAACCCACTCCTCCATAAACGATAGCACTGGAATCTATTCCTTCATCACCCTTAGCAGTGGAACTCACTCTAACAGCACCAGCTCCACCTATTCTTCCAGCACCATCAAGTTCTGGACCCCCATCCGTAGCACCACTTTGCCCTGTACGAGTGACCAGTGCTCCTCCACCCACCCCTGCACCTCTCCCCATATACAAAACATCCTCAGCATCCATATCCTCACTCATGCCCCCTGAAACACCCCTGTTAACCCCTTCTACAATACCCACGTCACCAAAACCGGCCCCACCTAAACCTGTTGCACTCTCCATGTTCCCAGTTCCACCAGTAGTCATGCCTCCAACCCAACCAGAACTCATACCACCACCTGTCCCTACTGCACTTCCCATGCCCTCAAACCTAACAGCGCCTACAATGTCATCCATACCCCCTGAAGCAGCTCTACTAAAACTAGCTCTGCTTCTTGTTGCCCCAGCACCACCAGCATCTATGATGCCAATGTTAGCCACACCCAACCCTGCTCTGTTCCCCGTATACCCAACCCCGCCTAAATATGTGCTTAGCCCAGCAGAAATTGTGATTGTGCTGCAGTTTGTAAAGGACATTGTCTGCATCATGCCTGAGAGCCGAAGGTCTTCGACTTCAATCAGTTTTCTATGCAAAATAAGAACAGGAACCGTGAATAGTTAATTCCAAATGTTGTTATGTTGTGTATTTATTGTGTAAAACAAAAGCTTTAGTAAAACTACTGACATAAAGGCAATTGTTTTACAAAAGATCAATATATTTTTTCACGCTGTGTCATCATGTACATCATGTCCCATAGTACTTTAATCCCTTGATAAAATATTGTTTTAAGAATGTCCACTAACAATCCAACAATATTGTTGGATAATACCATATTTTTACACTTTTCTACTAGCTTTAGTCACAAAAATCCCATGATTATTCAGAATTCACATATCTGTGTATGCAATGGAATTCTTGTGTTGATGTTTGTGATATAGCTAGATAGCTTTTCAGCATATGTATAGGTGTTATATCAAACGTTTTATGACCAGACTGTAAAACAGGTCTCATTGCTTACGCTTATCGAAGAAGATAGTAACATTACATTAATTTGAACCAAACTGCCATTGTATAATTCACTTTTAGGTTGGGTAATCAGATAACATAACATGATGCTCATTAAAAAAAAAAATTCTGACCGATGACACTGGTTAACCAACAATATTAAAGTTATATTTAGAATGGACGAGTGTATGTGCAGGCGAATGCCGAAGATAATCACTGCCATGCTGATAACAGTACGATATGACTCTTGTAGAACTACACAAGTGGTCTAATTTATTTAAAAGAAAACAATAAAAAACGAAGCAACAGAAACATTTTCCTATACAGTACATTAGCCTATATTAGCATGGCACTTTGGCTCTGCCACACTGCAGACAATGATTTTGTATCATCTAGCCTACATTTATTTGTATATTTATATAATTTGTTCAACCAGTGCTATGAATCTGTTGACAGCAGTGATGCGGGGGCCGACCGTGGGTCGGGCGGATTTGGATAAGAGCTGTGGGGGTGGGTCGGGTCAAAACGCAGTTTTTCTACTGTTTTACCCAATTAATTCTACTATTCTTTTTCTGTTTTTTTAAATGATATGAAATCATATTGAATTTACAAGAATATACTGTTTATTTATATGTGTCATGTAATATAACAAAAACAATTCTGTACAAATTAAATATATTATTTATCTGTTTTTTAACTGCTTTAAATTTTTAAAAATTAACATAACTATCTGTAAAACAAAAGCTGTTGTGACTGAGTGCTAATCACGGGCCACAACAGGGGCGCGGCTTCTAAAGTTTGCAAAACCATGAGGGAAAACCAGCTCAAGACTAGAAGGGATACACAAGTCGCACATTACATTTTATTACTACTGCATGTCAGAAAGACTACCCACCACAAAAGTTTACATTCTTATGTCCTCCGAAGGAGGAACCTAGTATTATTGTTGGTTTTATTATCATTATTAGGTCTTCCAAAGGAAGAACCTATTGTTACTGTTGGTTTTATTATTATTATTATTATTATTATTATTATTATTATAACAGAAAAACAAGAATACCATAAAAACTAGCTGAAAACAAATTTGCATGATGATAGTATATAGCTGTCTCTACAATACTATGGAAAATGATAATGATATGAAGATACACATAATTTTCATTTGAACAATAATAAAGATAGAAATTTGCTACACGTGTATAACAGGATAATGAAGAAATAAGTAAATTGAACCCATAAAGTCTGCCTAACTAGATTTTTCTGTACAGTGACAATTTTGGACAAAAATGTAAAAATCATCTTAAAATATTCCGTAACTCATATTTACACGAAACTTACAACCTACAGTTAGGGCCATATATATTTGGACAGTGACACAATTTTTATGATTTGTGCTCTGCAAGCCACCACATTGGATTTGAAATTAAACAACTGAAATGCAATCGAACTGCAGACTTTCAGGTTTAACTCAAGGGGTTGAACAAAAATATCCTATCAAACGTAAGTCACACGCACACCAGAATGTTACTGACACTTGCTAAATGGTGAACATTAATTTGTAATGGTGAACATTAATTTGTATGTTTTTAATTTCTAAAATATTATAGTTTCATAGGCGGTTTTTTTAGACTTGGCAAAAGATTTTAAGTACTCGGTTGTGGGTGTTCTTAGCAGATATTCTGAGACTTTTATTGTTCATATCGATATCGGAATTAGACCGTATCAACCAAAATTATTAAATATATTGTGATATCAATTTTGGCCATATCGTCCAGTGAATTAATACAATGAATACCATGAATACAATTTTCATTTTTAATACTTTGTTGAGAATGGATATCACCAAACGCTGGGTTTCCTCCTTTGTGATGCTGTGCTAAGCATTTATTGGAGCTGTTTTCAGTTGTTGCTTGTTTGTGGGTTTTTCTGCTTTAAGTTTTGTCTTAAGCAAATGAAATGCATGCTCGATCGGGTTGAGATCTAGTGATTGACTCGGCCATTGCAGAATATTCCACTTCTTTGCCTTAAAAAACTCTCGGGTTACATTTTCAGTATGTTTTGCGTCATTGTCCATCTGTACTGTGAAGCGCTGTCCAATAAACTTTGCTGCATTTGGCTGAATCTGAGCAGAAAGTAAATCCCTATACAATTCCGAATTCTTCCGGCTACTACTGTCGCCTGTCACATCATCAATAAACATTAGTGACCCGTGCCATTGTAAGCCATGCATGCCCATGCCATCACACTACCTCCACCATGTTTTACAGATGATCTGGTGTGCTTTGGATCATGAGCCGTTCCAAGCCTTCTCCATAATTTTTTTATTCCCATCATTCTGGTAGAGGTTGATTGATCTTAGTTTCATCTGTGCAAAGAACACTGGACTGGCTCCTTTAAATGTTTTTTGGAAAAGTCTAATCTGGCCTTTCTATTTTTGAGGCTGAATAATGGTTTGCATCTTGTGGTGAACCCTCTGTATTTGCACTCATGAAGCTACCTCTTTGTGGTAGACTTAGATACTGATACGCCTACTTCCTAAAGAGGGTTCTTCACTTGGGTGACTTGTTTGAAGGGGTTTTTCTTCACCATAGAAAAGATCCTGCGATCATCCACCACTGTTGTTTTCCGCGGACGTCTAGGCATTTTTGAGTTCCTGAGCTCACCAGTGCGCTATTTTATTCTCAGGATCTACCAAACTGTTGATTTGGCCACTTCTAATATTTCCACTATCTCTCTAAAGGATTTATTCTTTTTCTGCAGCCTAAAGATTGTCCGTTTCACTTCCATTAAGAGCTCCTTTGACCGCATGTTGTGGGTTCACAGCAACAGCTTCAAAATGCAAATGGCACACCTGGAATCAACTCCAGACCTTTTACCTGCTACAATAATGATGGGGAAACGAGGGACTAGACCGTGCATCCCATGAAATAGCTTTTAAGTTAATTGTCCAATTACCTTTGGTCCCTCGAAAAAGAGGCGGCTACATATTAAAGAGCTGTAATTCCTAAACCGTTCCTCCAATCTAGATGTGAATACCCTTTAAAGATGAAAGTCTGCACTTTAAGGCCATATTTATTATATAACTGTATCTTGAATATGCTTTAGAAAACAGCTAAAATAACAGAACTTGTGTCAGTGTCCAAATATATATGGACCTAATTGTATATGTAGAATGCATAACTGAACAAAGTATGTTTTAGGAAATAATGATATGATATAAGATAATGATTAAATGATAATAAGATGGTAAAATATATACATATGCATATTTTCATATAGCAACAAGATATAAGCATGTCATTAACTGTGCATAGGGAGGACATGCCCTAGACTGACCATGTGAAATATTGCATTGATAAGTACAAATATGAGTAAAACACACTAATATACATTGCATGCTTTTTGACTGCCTCTTATCCACTTGAAACTTCACACACATATAGCTGACATTTGTCTGAGCAATTGCTGTACAAATCAAATTCTTAGCTTGAAAGCTGACCAAACCACGCCCTCCTAAATGTAGCACCTTAGGCTAACAAAAGCTACATGTTTGACGCTCCATATATCGTACACAGTTAATGCAATAATTTTGCGCCGGGCCATATAGGATTTGCGAAGATATCTTGTATAATGAATATTTCCTTTGACCTTCCTTGCGAAAACCAAATATTGCATTAGACCTACATTACAGCTCTTACAAGTCATGACAAGATCTAGCACTGCATGATTAAACCACCATATGTCTTGCCACCCCACCTGCGTGACCTTCCACCCCATATATCTGAAGAGTTTTCTGTAATATACAGTATATTTAATTTTATCAAATGGTAATGTATTTTCTATTTTTACGGTAACCCAATATCTTTGAATCTGCCCTACTCCATAAAATGATTTAGTCCATGTTCCGAACATGAGTCACTAGAGTTATCAACTTTTCAGAAACTCTTTTTAATACTTTTATTTGTAAAAGGTGACTAGCGACAAAGTTAGCGACTTATTCAGACATAGAAAAGGTGCGAAATATATTATTTTGAATATACTGCTCATAGTAATCGTAGTTTAACAGTGTCTGCATTCGGCTGGAGTTTCTCTCTCTCTCCTCATTTGCTGCTCCTCAGCTGTGTGTGTGTGTGGGGGAGGGGAGCAGGCTGCAGGAGGCAGGAATGAGATTTCTGTTTGCAAATAAAGCTTGTAGTAAATAGCCAATCATGCTTGCACCGATAGCTAGCTAGCAAAGGGTCAGGTGGCAGATTGCTAGTAATGTTGCCACCTGTCCCGGTTCTCCCGGGATTGTCTTTGTTTTTAATAGTCAGTCCCAGGATTATCATTTTCTCTCCCAGGACACTTGATATTCTGGTTTTCAATCTGCTAAATAGAAAATATATCCTATGCTAGATAAATTGTTTCTGTTCAACGTGTTATCTGCAGTCTCACGGTTTATGCCGATTTTGGTGTCTGCGCCGAGGCTATGCCGTAATTTCAGCCTCGATATAGAACACATGAGCGTGTATGCTTTGAAATGACTAAACATCAAAATATTTCTTTAATCTTTCCAGCGAGTTTCTTACAGCAACATTGATTAGGCTATAGGAAACAATCTGCCAATGGAAGCTATTTCTAAGACTGCCCAAACGAGAAGGGAATATGGAATTTTTTTTGGTGGAAACGCTAGCCCTCGATGTTGTGGGTTTTATGGTTTCCATACCAGTAAGCAATGCCTATGCAGATTAAACTTTCAATCATATGGAGAATGTGTGGTCTGATAAAATAAACAGACAGTCAGTCAGTTTCAGTGGGAGCTTTTGAGCTTCAGGTCAGATTTGACTTTAAGATGCCATGTAGGCCTATTGACTTCAAGTCATTCATTGAAGGACAGAGATAGCTGCAGCAAAAAGAAATCTCAAATATAAATGGAAAATGAGTTAGGCTAAGATAAGTCATTTTGTTTTAATATAAGGTTGTCATTTCAGTCTTCATATATTTTACATCTTGAAGCATATTAGTTGAACTGAATGGTGTTGTCAGATTAGCCTGTTATGGTGCAAATCTAATGTAAATGGTAAATGGGCGTATTTATATAGCGCTTTTATCCAAAGCGCTTTACAGTATTTTTGCCTGACATTCACC